>JAJHPC010000016.1:7529312-7774312 GCA_024447665.1 Juncus inflexus
GTGATTCCTTCCTTCCTATTTAATCACCAGAGCAATTCATCTATCTCTGACAAGCGGGCCCCACTCTATTTTAAGAAGTCGGTGCCTCTATACAAAGCAACATCTCTCTGCCCTTTTTGTCCTCTCTAATTCTAAAATGTAAACATTTTCCATCCTTTATGTTAATCACATCTTATGATTATTTTAATCATATAAAATAAATAAATAAATAAAATAGAATCTAAGAGCAGAGAAAGAGAAACTAATTAATTCAAATTAATCCCACCTTATGCAGTGTTGTCACTTGTCAACTCACTAAACGTAGCTTAACAGCAACTGCAACAACACACGAACAATATTATTAATTTCCTCAAAATACTCAAAACCAAAAAACAACGAAACAAAATGTCAAAATCTAAACCAAAGCAAGTGACATCCCAAGAGCACCTTTCCTATTCTCCGAGCTCGGATACCCTTCAGCAGCACCTTCACTCCCCCCGCCCCGCTCTCCGAATAACAAAACCCGCTCTCAGAATACCACCTCTCTGAAACCAAAACATCAATAACAATTCCTTCTCCATTTCATTCCTCTCCATTTCCTTTCCTCCCAAAATCCAAACAATTCCTTCCCTTCAAAAACCCCGGAGCCAGATCTGAACGGAATTCGCCCCGCAATGCTGGAGCGCCGGCCGCCGCTCACGCCGTCGGACAACCGTAATGCGCCGGCTCCGACGCCCCGCCGGCCGCGGACGAAGGAAGTCACGTCGCGGTATCTCTCCACGCCTTCTCCTTCCGCTTCGTATTCGACTTCTTCTGCTTCGGCGCCGCGGAGGTTTCCGTCGCCGACTGTCACGGCGAGATCTGCGCCCGCGCCGGGGACTCAGCAAACTCGCCGGTCGAGCTCGGTTGATCGGCGCCGCCCGTCTACTACTAGCAGTTCGAGCACGAGTACTAGTGGCACGAGTGGTAGTAGTTCAACAACTACAACGACTACAACGAGAAGTTTGTCAGTGTCGTTTCAAGGAGAGTCGTTCTCCTTTTCTACGAGTCGGCCGAAGCCCACGTCGGGGCGGAGGAGCGTGGACAACTACAGCCGGCCGTGGCCGGCCGCGGTTCGCAGTCTGGATTACTCGTCGAGTGGGCAGCGAAATGGAGTGGAAGAGAATCGGACGAACGGAGAGGTTTCTTGTTCGTCGGACACCGAAAGCGTCTCTTCCGGCAGCAACAGCAACTCCGGCTCGCAGGAATTCGCTCTTCCGCCTCGCACTGCTAGGGTTTCGGCCCGAGGGATCCAAATCCTTCCCGCCCGATATTTACACGTAAGATCCAATTCCTTCATCCTTCGTCCTTCTTCTCCAAACTCAATTCTCTCTTTCACAGGAAAACCACCACCATGGAACTGGAAAAGCTTCGCCAAGGCCGGTCAGGCAACCTTCACCAAGCAGAGCCTCCATTTCAACTCCGAACAGAACAATGGCGAGTCCAATCAGAGGAAGACAAGTGTCCCAAACCAATCAACAGCAGCAAGCATTAAATGCTCCGTCGATCTTGAGTTTCGCGATGGAAGTGAGGCGAGCGAAAAAGGGAGAGTATAGAATTGAGGAAGCTCATTTGCTGAGACTGTTGGATAATAGAGAGTTGCAGCTCAGGTGGGTCAACGCGAGAGTCAATGCGGCCTTGCGTGTGCAAACCGAAAAGTCAGAGGTAACTGTAACTCCTTTTTAATTTAAGTTTAATTTTGGAAATATTAATTAATGTGTATTTTTTGAAATAGAAAAAGATGTATAATGCATGGAGAAATATTGGGGAATTGAGAGATTCTGTAGCTTTGAAACGAATGAAGCTGCAACTCGTGAAGCTGAACTTGAAACTGGCTTCGGTTCTTAAGAGACAAGTAATGAATTAGTCAATTGATTAATTAATTAGTTATTTATTTGTCATTTTTTGGTTAATTAATTGGTTTGAATTTAGGTTATGTATCTGGATGAGTGGGCAAAAATGGAAAGAGAGCATTCAAATTCTCTGTTTGGAGCGACTGAAGCTTTGAAAGCCAGCACTCTTAGACTTCCTCTTGTTGGTGGGGCCCAGGTCTCTCTCTCTCTCTAACTCTTTCTCTCTCCTTTTTTGGAAAATTATATATATATATTTTTTTGTTGAATTTTCTGTTTTTTAAAGAAATGGAGTTGGCTGAGTCAATGCCCTACTTCTATTTATTCATTGAATTCATTGAAAGAAATATTTATTATTATTATTATTGTTGTTGAATAAAAAGCAGGCTGATGCTCAAAAACTGAAGGAAGTAACAAGCAGTGCAATGGACGTAATTAATGCAATGGAATCATCAACTCACTACTTTTTACCAAAAGTAAGAATGATAAACCCTAAATTAATTGCTGAAGTTTATTTTTATTGCTAATAAATTCGGTTGTAATTTTCGGAAAATTTAGAATAACCCTCTAACTCTTCATAATATATGAAGAAAAACCTCATTTTTTAGATTCTGGTTGAATATCTTTTTAATTTTTAATATTGCATCCAATTCTATCTTTTGGACCAAAATGTCCCTCGTCGGTTTTTTTTGTAAATGGTTTTATTCACTAGACTAATAAATAATAATGGAATATTTTGTGACGTAATTTTTCATGATATATTTTATGGTATTATTTTGCAAACTTACAAATTTTTATTTGACAATTTTATATTATATAAAATAATATTTTATATAACATAAGATTTATTTTATATTATAAAATAGTATCATAAAACATTGTAATGTAATATTGTAAAATTTTATATGCCTAACATTTATTTTAAATTGAATAAAATAATTCATAAAAAAATTAAGAGATGTATTTTGGTCCAACTATGGAAAAAGGATTGAAATATTAAAATTAACAGTAGTTAGAAAAAAATTATAAAAAATTTATGAGGGGTATTTTGGTCCAAAAAAGGAAAAAAATGGTAATATTAAAAATAACACTATTAATAAATGGGAATAAAAAACATAAAATAATTCAATCTACCATATAAATCTTAAAAGTGATTTTTTCAGTATTCATAAAAGTGAGGGAATATTAACATACTTAAAATGGAATATTTGGGTTCAAAATCCTTTTTTTTTCATTTTTTTAGGTTTTTAAAACAAGTTTAAGAGTGAATGAGCTGGCGAGAGTTGTATCGCAAGAGCATTTATTATTAGCTCAGTCTAGAGATTTATTATCCACCTTCACAGCCTTACATGTAATTTTTTATTATTATTTTCTCTATTTTATAATTTATTTATTTCATAATTTCATTCCATTATAATTCTTCTCTTATAAATATACTTATGTTTATATTTATGTTTAATAATAGGTTAAGCAATGTAGTTTGCAAGGCCAAATTTTGCAACTCAAAAGCGAACCGAGCCTAAACCCTAAATCCTAAATAACGGATTCTGTTCTCTCTCTCTCTCTCTCTCTCTCTCTTAACCGAGTTACTAACACTAGAGATTTTCTCTCTCTATCTCGCTCTTCTTTTTTGGAGATTTTACTATGAAGCTAATATGGAGGAAAGTATTATGACGTATTAGTTTGGTCTGGAAAAAGGCAGCTGATTTGATATGATAATTTTGTAATCATATGTTGAAAGAGCCCTAATCAATCAAATTGTAATAATAGCTGTTAATTGTATATTGAATTCTGTTTGTACATATATGTTGCTTTTCATATGAATCTTGGTAATATGGCATTATTATCTTTTGTCAATAATGGCCCCTGCATTAAATCTAAATTTTTAAAAAGGACCATATTACATTACATGAAATTGCAAAAATGATACTCTTAGTCTTTAGAAAATTTCAAAGGTCATAATCTTCAGAAATATATTAATATTAATATTAATAATTCTAAAACTTCTTTTCTACAGTAGTTTAACTGAGTTGAGCCATGTCAATCATTTTATTCTACACCATTCAATCTATGTGTATAGAAGTTTACCTCAAGACCATGTTTAAAATCTATGTGGATCAATTCCAAATGGGCTTTGATTGATGGGTTTGTTCGTGACATCAAACATATCTATTAATTTTATTATATTCATTTCAATAATTGCAAATGCAACTTGGAAAAAAAAATGTATGCTATGTAACCTATATAAATAGCAAAATATTATATTATTTGATATGATGCTTCATTGATTTTTTTTTCTTTTTTCGTTTTGCTCCTTCTGGAGTTGAAATCCAAAGTAAAACGATGGAGCTATGCAAAAAATATAATAATGAGATGAAAATCTCGCACTAAGCGCGTGTATTTTGCTTGTTGCAATTCTTGAAAGATAACAAGGATATGAACTTCTCACCACCAAGCGACACGTGTCATGTTTCTGGATCTTTTATGGCATTTTTCATAGAGACGAATGTGAAGCATGTAATGACCAAACAAATATACGACTCATTGCACAATTGACCCAATATATATTTAATACAAGGATTTTTAGGATAACACTATTATTATAATATTTGTATATGATTGTCACAATATAATATATTATATTAAGAGATTCCTTACATGATATTTATATTTTTTAGAGGTTCAAATTATGGACAAGTTTATTTTTGGCTTCCTTTAATTTTTTACAAGTTTGTCATTCTTTCATATTTAATTAATCTATAATAATATAAGGATTATTCTAAATTATTTTTACTTGATCCTACAAAGTAAAAACATAAAATATAATAATTATACTAACTATATTAAGTACATTGCGAAGCGGAGCGCTCACTTGTTTCATAAAGAGAAGTGTTACTTTTTCAATTTTTGCAATACCGGCATAATGCATGGTCCTTCTTGCAAATTTCTCATTATTTTTTTTATTTCACTGTGTTTTTGACTTGCTAATATATGAAGTTGGGCCTTACCTAATTGCTTCCTAGATTAATTTCGGCCTGTATATAATTGTTGTGTTGATCATATTTAGGTCTGAATTAAAATGTAAGAAATAAACGAACAGCTTGCTTTATTAATTCGCTCAATAAACAGACACACAATTGCGACCCACACTAGATCGTCACTTTCTTCACAAGCCTGACTATTATCCAATGGTGATGGAAAGTCACACTACCAACTTATCATAATAATATAATATATCTCTTGACTAAAATATACAAAACAAATAAGAAGAGAGGCAAACTTAGAACATCTTAATGTTATGATTATAATATTGAAGGGGGCATGCACTTGACGAGGCTCCACGGCCTACAACTCTATTAAATAATGTTTAAAAGAGTTGGGGGATATAAAGGTGACCCTAGAGTCTAACCCTAATATCCTGACCCCAATTGAAGAATTTTTCTTTTCATTTAAAAAAAAGAAAGTGAAGGAACAAGGAAGAAGGGAAGAAGATACATATGAGATCACGCCAACTTTCGGGTGTTTTTCCTTTTTATATAATCCTCTCAATTTCTCATAAATGGTACTGTCCTTTGTGTATAAAGAGAGTGTTCGAGTCAATTCAGAGGAAGATATACTACTTACTCAAATTAAAAAGAGTTATTTTTGTTCAAAAGTATTTGGCTGTAATATATGAAAAGAAGTGTAGTATCTTATACTCATGGAATTGTACTTTTTTTTTAATTCAAAGTTCAAACTATCACTATGGTTACATTGCTCAACAAAAAAGACCCTATAAAACTGCTGAACAAATTAAAAGTCTAAAACCATAAAGTTGGTAATAAAAAGCGCTTTGAAAATAGACTCCATATGATTAAATACTTGACTTGAATAAACTAAAACTTCTCTATTGATGGTATGAAAATTGTAAATGGAGAGGAAAGAAAACAAATGGTATATCCATCCAGTGAGGAGGGCAGATCAGATCAGCTGCCAGATGAGATTACCTTTCGATCTAATCAGATCCCTTGCTTATTTATTTATTTTTTTCTTATCCCTTTGCTTATTTCTGTGTGCTCAAGTCATGGCCGAGCCTAGTTTTTCCAACTTTTCGGCTTGCAACTTGGATGATCAAAACTATTTTAACCCTCTTTAAACAACTTTTTAAAATTTTATATTAACAACTTTTCTTTTATGTTTGCCGCATCCTTTGCAAGAATCTGACATGCAATTAAATAAATATGATAGTTGCGAATAAAAAAGGTTTCATAAAAGTAAATGGAAAGAAAATTGGATTTCAACTTGTGTTTGCCAACATTGTTTGTACTGGAAAAATTATTCAACTTGTGTTTGCCAACACTGTTTGTACAGGAAAAAATATACTTAGAGGATATTAAGTGGAGGTCACAAATGAGTGTGTTGGATTGGGTCGGGTTAAGATCGGGTCAATTTGGATTTGGATCATTTGAGTTAATAGATTATATAGATTACGAGTTATTCGGATCTTAGATCATTCGAGTCTTTGGTTATTTGTGTGTCGGGTCGTTCGAGTCTCGGAGTTTTCAGGTCTCGAGTCAGGCAAGTAAGGATTACTGATCAATCAGGTTGCTGGTTGTTCAGGTGTAAACTTCGGGTAATTCGAGTCTGTTTACAATCTGGTCACGGAACATTCAGGTCCAAGTTTCGAGTAAATCGAGTATGTGTTTATAAGTTATTTAGGTTTAAGTTTTGATTATTTTAGTTTAGTATTTCATATTGTTCGAGTATGTTTTGTGAATTATTGAATACCTTAGATCAATTAAATCAATATTTTGGGTCAGTTGAGTTAGTGCATCTGGTTAGACGAATTTACCTCAACCCCTTATTTTCCATCTTCTTTTGATCCCTCTTATTGAGCCACATCATCACTTTTATCTTAACCGTTCGATCAAAATTTTTGTTAAATCTTAACCTTTAATTTTTTCAAATTTATTGATATTTTATGGCAATGAATATATGCTTAATAAAACTTAATCATATGATTTGTTGAATTGGTGTTTCGTATTCCATTCTCGATTTAGTGAGAACCGTTGAATTTATTTCTAGCCATCAGATTTTAATCAGATTATTTCAATGAATCATGATTCAAAGTGATGTTCAAATATTAATACAAACAGAATATGAATGGTTCACTCATTAAAACATAAATATTTTTTTTTCTTTAAAAACTAATAATTATTAATGAAATATTTATTTCTAATGTTAAAATCATCAAATAAAAATTTGTTGGAATTTTCTCTTGATTTTGAATTTCATATTGTTATTGTTCCAACTTAATTTTTTTTTGCTAAATATGTGAATATAAACTATATAAAAGAACATGTATAAAAATGATATGCTCATTAATTCTTATCTTATTTTTCACTTCTCTTTGAGCATTCTCAAGAGTCTTATCATCAATTTTCTCCCAACCGTCGGATCAAAAAATATAACAAATCTTTCTTTTTCATTTAAATTAGTACCTCCATATCACATGATTATCTAGATAAGTTTCGTGTTATATCTCCAATTATGTGAGAACTATCATGTAATTTTTTTCGGGGTTATGAAACTATATTATATTACTATGTATTATGGATTTCAAAATAACATATGTAGTATATTTTAAACATAATCCATATCATTGTAATAACTCAAAAAAAAAAATAATAAGAAAAATAGTAGTCTCAATTTTTTAAAGAAAATGAGTCATGCTATATTTTTCTATGTATAAAATGCATATTTTTCCTGTATATATAATATCATATTTCCTTTTTCGAAAAATCATGTTAAAATTAATTATTTTTTATCTTTTTTAAAGTTAATCATCTGTAATTAAATCTTATGTAGTTTCACCTAAAATCTTTGAAATAAATTATCTTACATTTTTATTTTTTCTGGTCTCGTTCGTTTATGCCTGATTAGTGCTTTATTTTTTTTACCAATATAATATGTCGAGATAATGACATCGGAAAATCAAAGAGAATAAAAAAAGGGATGACCTTTTAATCTTATAAATCTTAATGCAAACATAAATTGAGATCATAAATTAATTATCCAAATTATTTAGTTGGTTATTTTTTTTTGTTTTTTATGCATTTATTATTTATGTATTATGTTATTTTATTTCTCATATGTAAATTATTTGCATCGAATTATCCGTACTTACAAAATTAGATGTGATATAAAAAATATTTTTGAATGAATAATAAATTGATAGAATATCGATGATGTAATTCAAAATAATTTTAAATATAGTCAATTTACTTAACATAATTATTATACATTATTTATGTACTATGAATTCATTTCAAACTTTTATTTTGAATTTTCATAATTGGAACTTATACATTATAAATTGAAATAAATAATAAAATTGAAATATTCACTGACTAAGTGCGAGTATTTCACTAGAATTAATACTATTATGAATTTGCCTATTTAATAAATGAAAGTGAGAACTTGTGCAAATTCTTGATGATGATAATCAATTAGTTTACATTTTTTGGAAGACACACATGATAGATTCAGAAACACAAATTATTTTAGTTTAGGGATAAAGTTAGTTACTAATAAAAAATCGAAAGGATTACAATATGACATGCCCCCCATGTCTGAGATTGTCATATTGATTAATTGAGATTAATAAGATATATTTGCTTAAATCTAAAAAATTTATATTTGTAATAACATATATAATTATCTTTTATATAATTATATCATATTGCATAATGAATATTTAGAAGTTTAACAAAAAAATATTACAGCCTATGATCGTTCTATACAATTATGCATAAATTTGGCAAAAAAACACAAAGATTCTACTTATATATAAATTCAATTCAATTGTAAACAAATAATTAAGTTATCCGCAATGAAGAACGGCAATGATCCTAGTTTATGTTTCCTTGCGATCATTTTAGATAAGATGTAATGATAGCTAGTTGTTATCTTGGATCATATCACACATGCTTGATTATTACTTCATAGGTTTATAAATTTTTTACCTATATTTATTTTTAAGAAGTCAATATCATTAATACTGTAAAACTATATAACTTTCTAAAAGAGTTTATTGATATTATAAAAATATATTATGATATTATAAAATAATATATAATACAAGTAAAAAAAATTATCAACAGTTTCGTGATCATTCATACAATACATTCAAGCTTAGATAATGAGACGGGTCATTTGGGTTTAGGTTGAGGGTCGTTCGTGTCTCGGGCATTTCAGTTTCCTTGTTATTCAAATTCCGGGTCTTTTGTATACCAGGTCATTCAGATTTCGGATAATTTGTGTTCGAGTCCGGTTGGGTTTCAGATCATTTGGGTTCATGTCAGGTTGAGTTTCAGATCATTAATTTGTTAACATTTTTAAGTTGGCTCAAGTTTTGGTTTAGACGGTTTTCACGAGTCGAGTCAGATGTTGCTACAGCGGGATGCTCATTCCATTATTAAACTCAACATGTCAACGGGATGCTCATTCCATTATTAAACTCAACATGTCAAATTTGATTTCGATTTTATTGTTTTTTATTATTATTTTTTTGATTGAAATTTGTTCGATTTATAGAGGTTAATTCTATCTGAAAGTTGTTTCTGTTATTGTTTATGTTGACTAATTACAGCCCATAGGGGATAAATAGGCCAAAATCGTGTGAAAGTATGATTTTAAAATTCTTTTGTAATGTTGCAATATTTGGTTTGTTTTACTTTTAATTGATGGTTGTATGAATATAAATTGATAATAACAACTAAAAGCAAATAAATAGAAACGAGAAATTGATCAATACCAAACACGCAAATTTGTTGACGAAATTCGGCTAGGTGGTTGCGTGAGCTATAACCACCATTTTCTTGCTAGCGAACATTTCCGCTTTCACAAGTGCCTAATCTCCGGCCTCCGTTTAAACTAATTTAAATAGCGTTTCTTTATAAGACTCGAATAACCGCTCACTTTACAACACGTAGCGAATCGATGAAACAAAACTTGAACCGGATTTCTTTCAATCCAAACTAATAAACAAGATTTCTTTCAATCCAAACTAACAAACAAGCTCTCGTAAACTTGCTCACAACAAATTCCTCTCTTGGCTCACAAGATTTTTGAGTAAATTTATCAAACACAAAAAGAGCGAGAAACAATATCACTTTTTCTCTTTTTGAAAAATTGGTTTTGAGTGAATGATTGAAAAATGGAAGAAATCCATTCAAATAGCCGTTATGGTAGAAATTCCGTTTTAAACGGAATATTGCGTTTAAAACGCAATCATTCCGTTTTAAACTGAATAGACAGGGGAATTTAGGCTTTATTTCTTTTTAAACGGAATAAGTAGGTTTATTCCGTTTAAAACGGAATCACTATTCACAGCCCAAGTCAAAAATGGGAAAATGTTGTTTTTGAGTTATTTTGCAATATTTTTTCGCTCAATTTTAATATTTAAATAAAATAACTCAAAATGAAATTAACCTAATTAAAACTAAAGACTTAAGAAGTGCTCCAATATTTGATAACTTAATTAATGTGAGTCGCCTTCTTTTCTTTTGGAGAATTGAGAAGTTGCGTTCTTTTATGACTGATTCTTCATATCCAATTTCTTGACGTGAATTCTTCTAGCTTAGAAAATCATTATCAAGGTTATATTAGTTGGTTGGAATGGATTTAAATATCATCAAACTGAGAACAATAGTTTCGACTTTCATTTAGCGCAACTGAATAAATTGAACAGATCGAATAATTTGAAACCAAATAATATAGTTAATCTTATAATTTAGGGAGGCGCTATTCAAAGGGCTAAGTTGGCTTAACTAAGAGCAAATTTAAATTATTTTTAATAAGTACCATAATTGCCCTTATTTAATGACGATTCTTGAATTAATGCTTGTATCTATTAATGATATTCTTCTCCTAAAATTTATCAATTAAATCATATAAATATGGTAACAATTAAATAGATTTATTACATTTTTTTCTTTGCTTGTGGCTGATGAAAAGTTAGACAAAACAAAAAATATTTTTATTCTCATTTCTAATGCAATTCTTTTTATTCTCCTAAAATATTTTTTCAGTGATAATTATTTTTATTTTTATTTTCATTTCTAATGCAATTCTTTGTATCACATACAGAAATTGATGCACCGCACTAATGACAGTATGCAATGGATGGATCATGAAAAATTTACCTATTATTTCTTGTATTATGCATTTTCCCTTTGTTTGTTTATGTTAGGTGGATTTTCTATGTTGTTGTTTTGCTATCTACGAATAAATGACTACAAAATATGTTATTTTATATTATATATTTGACTGCAAATTTAAAAATATGTGTTGTTATGTGCTAGTATTATCTTTCTTTATATTTAAATGAAGTGTTGTTTAATTTTGTATTTTTTACATATGAGTATTAGTAATATAGAATTAAGTTTCATGACATAAATATGGCTTCCACTTTGTATTTTTTACATATGTTATTAAAAATATAAGAAAGAATTGCATTAGAAATGAGAATAAAAATATTTTTTATTTTGTCTAACTTTTCATCGGCCACAAGCAAAGAAAAAATATAATAAATCTATTTAATTTGTTCCCATAGTTTCATGATTTAATTGATAAATTTTAGAAGAAGAATGCCATCAATAGATACAAGAATTAATTCAAGAATCATGATTAAATAAGGATAATTCAGATATTTATTAAAAATAATTTGAATTTGCACTTAGTTAAGCCAACTTAACCCTTTGAATAGCCCCTCCCATTATTTATCTCTAACTATTACAATGATTGCATTTATTAATAACTAATTTTAAATTATTGTGTTATTAGTTGAATGGAATAAATTGATGCATCAACACAATTACAGTAATTTCTCTTTACAAAATACATTCACAAAAATCCACAAATCCATAATCAAACAAGATACCCACAATCCATCATGATTCCAAGCCCCCGTGGCTGACGCCAAAAGCCATCTGTTCCAATCAAACCATTCGCACTTACCAATAGAGTCTCTTATATGGGTGGCTATTGCCTAGTATAATCAAATCAAAAAAAGAGAAGAGAAGAAAAGCGAGAAGGTTCGATGAGGCAGCGGAACCAGGCGTAGTGGCGGGCCCCGTCGCTGAATGCGGCGAACCGAGGCGCATTTTATCACCGCATTTTCATATCCACTCCTCTTTTTCCTCCATCCATCCAATCAATAAACACTAAAGTGCTCCTTTTGCAACCATTCCCCTAAAAAATAAATTAAATATATTTATTTCACAAATATTTATTTTTGTTTTGGAACTAATTTAAAGACAATTATTACAATTTTACAGTGCCATAAAGGATGAAACAAATTTTTTAAATTAATAATAACCCTATTTATAGGGAAATTTACAAATACCTCCATAATTTTTTCAAATATTATAAAAATCTCTCATATTTTCAGATTTACAAAAAAAAAAAAACTATGATAAACTTTTCATTTACAAAAACCCTTTCCGTCCACTTTTCCATCCATTTTTTAGTTAAAATTTTTGAAATTTCCATTTTGCCCCTATGATAAAATATTTTTCTTAAAAAATAATTTTGGAAAAATATATTTTCTGAAAACTAAATTCTTAGAAAAAAAACTTGAAAATCGTTTTTAGAAAAAATATTTTCGAAAATTGAAATATTTTGTCAAATATTTTTTTTTAAAAACTCTAAAGAAAATTCTAATAAAAAATTGGTAAGATTTTTTTCTAAAACATTTACGAAAAATTATAATATTTTTACTAAGAAAATATATTTTCTAAAAAATTCTAAATACATTTACGAAAATTCTAAAAAAACTTTGAAATTTTTTTTTTAGAAAAACTATTTTATGAAATCTTTTTAAAAAAAATCTTACAAAAATTGTAGTAAAAAAATTGGCATGATTTTTTTTAAGACATGAAAACTATAAGTACCAAACTAACCAACGAAGTAGTGAAATGTAGTATGTTGATCCTTGGGGAATGGAATATGAACTCATGCATAAATATAGGTAAAGATGTAAGAAATTTTTATTAAAAAATGTCTTTAAAACCTATAAAATATTTTTTCTTTAAAAACTATTTAATAAGATATTATTTTTTAAATAATTTTCTTTCATAAAACTTTAAAAAAAAATCATTATTGTATTCGAGAAATTTGTTTTTAATAAAATTTTAGAAAAATTACTTTTCTTTGAAAATATTCACTGTAGATATTTTTTTAATTCCTACCAATTTTATTTCTTACAAAAGCTATTTTTAGAGAGAAAAAAATTTGTTTTTAAAAAAGACTTTTAGGAGAAATATATTTATTAAAAACAATTTTCAATAAAAATTTGTAAGAAAATGTTTGTTAGAATTAAAAAAATATATATTTGATAAAATATTTTTAAAAAGGATTTGACAAAATATTTTTTAAAAATATTTTTCAGAAAATATTTGTTTTAGAAATATTTTTTTAAGAAAATATATTTTTAGAAAATTATTTTTTATGAAAATTATTTTATTATAGAGTGCAAAATGGGAATTTCAAAATTTTAACTAAGGAATGGATGAAGGGATTTTTGTAAATGAAAAGTTCATCATAGGGATTGATTTGTAAATATGAAATATATGGTTTCTTTTGTAATATTGAGAAAAGATAGTGGGTTATTTATAAATTTCCCTTATTTTCCCTTATTTATATATGAAGATTTTTTTTTGGTAGAAACAAACGAAAGAGATAAACATATAAAGGCCAGCCAGTCGTACAACCTTTCGTCTGAGCTATCATAAGGCGGTGAGATTCTCAAATTCTTATATTTCACCCTCTCACCTTAAAAAGAGAAATTGGAAATCAGGACCTTGTAGCTATGTGTTAAAATTATATACTATTTTTTTACGTTTCTATATACGCTATATACTATTTTTATGTTTTTAAATATATATTGTTTACCAAATGATTTTTTATATAATGTTTGTTTTCAGCTTATATGTTTGTATATATTATTTTCATTTTTTTTAAAATATATATTATTTTATCGAACGAATTTTTATATACTATTTGTTTTTAGTTCATATGTTTATATATACTATTTTCAGTTTATATATATTGTCGCTACATGATCGTTAGAATATCCGTCGTGCAGTATCAACTTTCAAATAAAAATGACTTACTACACAGATTCAAACAATATAAATCCACAATCATAATAAAACCAAAATAAAAAATAAATTACGTGAGGGCCACCTTCGTCATCTCCACAATCGAGGGAAGAACCAAAAACAAAGAAAAATAAAGAAAGAAAGCAAGAGAGAGAGAGAAAGAGACGCTGACATGCGCCGCACCGTAATATCTTTTCCAGATCCTACGCAACCCAAACATTCTGCACTCTCTATCCCAATAATCCAATCTTCCAATGCAAACGACTCGCTGCAGAGTAACAGAGATATCTTATCAATGGCGGATAAAGTAGTTGCAGCGTTCTGATTTGACGCTTCTTTGCTATAGATGTCTCCTAGCGCCATTAATATTAGCGAAACGCGAGGAGATTGTGCTACCCCACTCTTCCTCTCTCCTCACTCATTCATTCATTCTTTACAAAATTATTATTCTGGACTCGGAGATATGATTCTATCAGCATGTATGCAACGTATTAATTAGTTGTCATGAGTCAATGAAAAATAATGTATAATAAATTGTACTGAAAGAACTAGCTGAGATGTGATTGGGCGAATGAATACGAGCAGTAGGATATACGAAACCGGCGCCGCTCGGCTACGAAGTACAATTTCAACGGCTAGGATCAGACTCTGGCCTAGCAAAGTCAATTTCAACGGCTAGGATCAGACTCTGGCCTAGCAAAGTCAATTTCAACGGCTAATATTCGCTTGCTTCCGTCATGTCTCTTTCGCTTTTCCAAGAGCCAAATAAACAACAAACGCCCTTCTTTTACACTAATCGCCAAAACACTGACGTGTCACTCTCATTATAGTTAACTATACTCTAAAATTATATGTACAGAGTCATTATTAAGTATGTTAATGGCTCGTTATATAGTGAGAGAGGGAAAGAGGAGATATGGAGGGGCACCGACTAATATAATTTTCCGAGATGTGTGGATAAGTATGGAAAGTACTAATTCATGCCTCGGCTAACCTCTTTATTATTGGTCCTCACTGACCTGGAATTCGAATTATATTATCTTGGTCCACATTAGGTCATGTATTTAATTACAACTATGCTTTTCCTAATTCCATGTTTTATAGAATAAAAAAGTCAGTTTGTGACTAGATTTTGATACATAGTATTTGGTTATGTAGAATTTGGTAATCAAGTACAACACGAAAGTGATATTAGATTGTGCAGAAGTTTTGAGTGGAGTAGTCCATAGAAAAGATAATGTTATTTCTTAATGTTTTTTTTTTACATGAATTGTTTAATGGTTTTAGTAACAAGTTAAATGGTAGTTGTTTAAGATAATGGGGACCGGTAGTTCCATCTTTTGTGGATGCATGATGGCCCTTGACATATTTAATTTCTTGTACATATCATTAGGGATTAATTAAATTGTTCAAAATTAATTAATTTCAGTAGCAAAAGCCTTGGGACGTGTCGACCATACAATGCCTCTCCCCTGACCATTTTTCTATTTAACCCTCCCGTCCAAAAAAATTAAACAATTGAGTATATTTTCAAAACAAATTAAGAAATATATTTTACAAATTTTAATACTCAATAAATTATTTTAAAAAATTGCTAGGATGATAAAAAAAAATTAATAACACAAGATTTTTTTAATAATTTCCTAAAAGAGTGAGTTTTTTTATTTCCTAATTTTTTTATTTCTTAAAATCTCAAAAATTTTAAACCAGTGTGTTACTTAAATATGAAAGTTTTCCGATTTCATTCGCTTAGGAAAAACGGAGAAGTCCAATAGACAATGAATGGAGGAATGAGTGGAATTGGGAAGCGCGTCCACAGCAAAGACGCGGCGCCGAGTTAAAAGAAATAGTTTTTTCTTTTCATCTTTCCAACGCAATTTCATAGTCTTGCCCAATCAAAAGATTCAAAACACAATATTCTCAAAAATCAATGAAAATTAATTCATTTTTTTAAACTTTTTATTAGTACAATATATATATATATATATACATATATATTTGATAATAACGCAATTTCATAGTCTTGCACAATCAAAACACAATATGCTCAAAAATCCATGAAAATTAATTCATCTTTTTTAATCTTTTTATATATTTGATAATAATTTTTTCAAGATTTAAGTCTCGCCGGCGCTGTCATTTTTACCCAAACGAGGGAGAATCCAGCACTGGTTACTATGACATAATTACTACACATCTCAGGGACCAAAACGGAAATAAAATCACTTTCAAAACTCGCCGGAGGAACGCCGGTGAACTACCACCGCCGGCCGCCGGGATCACTCACACACAATTACACACTACAGCTCGAGTTAAACCAAAACAAAACAAAAAAATTCTCTCAATATCTTCTGAGAACTCAAGTCCGCATTTCAAAACACACGGAGAGAATTCAAAAATCTTGCGAGAATTCAGAGAGCCGAAGCAAAACTAAACGAAGAGATTCAAGAGGCGAGGTGGGTTTTCGTTGGTGGTGGTGACGGACTCGGCGGAATCCCTGGACGGCGTGGCCGGCCGGCGCCGCTTCTCCTCCCGGGGACTCAGGCAGAGATCCAAGTCGCAACCTGGGAACTGGAACGCCATCATTTCCTCCTTTGGAGAAGGAGAAGCGACCTTGTATCTCTTGGCAGTAGAAAACGTCGTTTTTGTGTTGGTATAAAGTCCACCCAGTTCGCCGGGACCGGCGCCGCCGGCGAGCTCCGGCAATGGCCTGACGGAGCCGCCGCGCAGAACGGTTTCGACCGCCGCCTGGCAGAGATGCCAGTTTCCTGTCCAGAGCAAACCAACAGCGCCATTTACAGGGTTGATTGTTCTTCCTGCTGCTTCAAAGAGCAAGGATTGGAAGAGAGCTGTTTCAAAAAAGAAAATTTAAACCATGTTTAGAATCTACAAATTTTGCAAAAAGAACAAAAAAAACAGAAAATTTAAACCATATTGACGATTTATTTATTATACTTTTTTTCTTTGAAAATGTATTTATTAGGCTGAAAACTTTATAGAATGAAGAAAAGTAGAGTGTGATTGGTTAGAATTTACGAAATAAATTCACCAAAAAATTAACTTTGTTTTAGTTTTAGCCTTTTATGGCAAAATAGTGCAAGCTTTATTTCAGGGGCTTACACGAAAAAACAGGAGTTCAGAAGGGCCAAGTTAGAAAAAAGCACGCGTTCTTAGTTTCTTACCAGGTCGCTGAGAGTCCGGCACGGCGGAGATGAAGGAGAGAAGTCCGGCGCGACCGAAGAACTTGGCGACGAACACCGTGGCGTGGCCCTGCGACTCGGCGCTCTCTATCCACTGCAGACACGGCCGGAGCACGCACGTGTCGCTGCACCCTTTTCTCAGCACTCTACACCCGTTACAACTCATCTTCCCAAAACTCAAGAAAGTTGGCTAATTTCTTGTTTCTTCCTTCTTGTCGTGTTAATGGCTTTCTGGGTTTGTTCAAACTGGTTTGGAAATGGAGGTTTGATTGAATGGTATGATTGGGGAAGGAGAGGAAGAGAGGAGAGGGAGGATATATAATGGAGAGAGCAGAAGGGGGGGGATTTGAGTTTGAGTTGGGTTAAAACTAACCAGAGATAAGGGTTAAGTTGAGTTAAAAGATGATAAAGAAGTTCCAAGGATTTGGGGAGGGAGAGAGAGAGACGGCTCCGTGTTTCCGCAATTGGTCCCCTCTGCGCCGTCCGATTAGGTTGGAGTGGATCTCAGCCGTTGGATCAAGCATCTTTTTGATCATCTTAACCTCTCCTTATTTTCTGCATTTTCTTGAATTGGGTGGTTTTGTGTGGTTTGGTTTTGTTCATGTGAGATGATTGTAGGGAATGAATGAATGAATGAAGGGGTTGATTTGTGCTTAGTTCAAGGATAATTGTTGATGGTTAAAGTATGGGTAAATGTGTCATTTGTTTTGGTAATTTAACAATGTTGCAACTTTCTTTTTGTACAACTTAATTATTGTATTGAACTTCAAAAATAAGAAATATATGTTGTTTTTTTTTTTATTTGAACATAAGAAAGTTAGAAATAATAATGAAAAAAAATGTAAGTGATAAATATAGCAATATTTTTGGTATTTATGGAATTTGGATGATGAGATTTTAGTTTGTTTCTTTAACATGAGGGCTAACTGTAGATATCTCGTTAAATACATGGATCTAAAATGTCAAAATTAACCATTTACGAAATAAATTGTATTGCATGATTAATTTAGACAGGCAGGCAAACTATGAATTATGAAATGATCAATCTAGAATTATCTTAGGCATGATAATAATCCAATACTACCAACCGATTTTTTCTTCATTGTTTTTTATATATTGTTGAATCGTCCAAGCTACCACTTAGCAAGGTTTTAATAGTTCTTTTTTTCCAGAGAATCTAATCTAATCTAATCACTAACTAAAAATAATGGTACTTAATAAATAAATGTTTTTTGGTTTCAAGAAAAGGCTTGGAAAATGCCATATATTTCCTGAAATAGTGATATATATCTATGTCTTCATCAATAATAATTATTATAGCTTTAGGTATTGTCTTAGTCTTAGTTGTGTTTTGCAACATATTATTGGCCATTTGTGGTCCCACAAACTTTCATAATCACACCACCAATTGGCAGATTTTTTTTGTTTTGTTTTCTATAAAAAAAAATATATAAATTGCAAGTTTATGTCTGTTTCTCAGGTATTTTTTTATGCCAAAATAAACACCGTAAGAAATTTCCCAGTAATGATGTAGTTAATTGTCAACATAAGTCCTTATTTTATTGCAAGAAGTTGGGGTTTAGCATCTATGTACATAATGATTAATCTAGCTATCAGTTTTATTTTTTTTATATGTTATGAGAAGTGCTCTTTACATTATTACGGATTTTTTTTCAAGAACTACTGAACTTATCTGAAAATAAAAATAAAAACTCGGATTTCTTCGGTTCTTCGTTTTAGTCACTATAAAATTAAAATATCATGGGCTTTTGTAAAATATTCAGAAATATTATGCTTTTTTTTGGAAAATTTCCTAAATTATTATCATCCCCAACTTACATGAAAGTTTCTTTAATGGTTCCATCAATGGTAGCAACTTAGCAAGACATATTCTCTTCATTCCTCCAATTTCTTATCATTTTCAGTTCTTGTTTTTTATTTGTAAAATTTGACTTGATGCACCACCACTATTTTAACAACAAAACAATTTTGACTTTCATTATTATGAAAATAGGGCTCTATAAAATAAAGAAAAAAAGATAATTGGTTGGATTCAAACGATTTCATGGCAAACAGCTATTTGCTGGTGATTTGGATTAAAAGCAAATCCCATCAAGCGGGATACGAATCTGGTCCCTGCTTTTAAAAAATATTTTTGATTGTTCAATCTCAGATTTCAACAGCTTTGAAAATTCTCATGTCTAGTGGAATTTTGGAATATTGCGTTAAATATATTTTTATATTTATAAAAATGTACTTGTGTGTAATGTAATCTTGATTTGGCATTTGACATATGTATAATTTAAACTAGAAATGTCCATCTCCATGAAAAGATATCGTTGGATTTCTTATCTATAAAGAATTAATCAAAACTAATTAAAATTATGAGATATAAAAGATTATCTTTTTTTTAACTCATAAAACATTATCTTGACTATATATAATTAATTTGAAACTATAATTGTATTGTATTTGTCAAACTTAAAAACTTTTCTATTTTATCCATATGCTGAAATTCTCTACTATGCTCTCTTTTCTGTCAAACCAATTAAATTATTGCGAGATCCGCACAAATTTTACATTGTTTTGTTACGATCTTTTTAGCCATAAAATAATCGTACTTTTGAAATATCTACATTAAAAAGAACACCGATTTATATATACATTTGTAGTTAATTTCTAAAATAATCTTTATGTTACAAAATATTTACTATGAAAGATTTCGTACAAGTGGCTTCAAACTTATGTATTCAAAATCACTAGTTTTATAAATGTTTTTTTATTTCACTTTTCAAAGCTTGAAATCAACTTTACTCATTTTTCTCAAATGAAAAAGTAATAGAGGAGATACACATAAATATCAAGCTCACAATGTTCAAAATAAAAAATAAGTTAATCTCAAACTTCTTGAACATAAATTTATACAAATTCAAACAACATTATTTCAACATCATTTCTAAAAACAGATTTATTTTTATACGATAAAAACTCACATGATGATGGTGAGCCAACAATATAAAAATAGTAAATACAAACAAAAATGAAAAAAAAAAAAATAGAAGAAATGAGAGGAGGAAAAAAAGCAAGAGGTCATGATAGGGGAGATACATAAGGGGGGACAACAATATATTCCCTTTGAACAAGTTGGAGGAAACTTTGGGAGGTTCTCACCACCAATTATTTCCTCTTTGCAATTGGAGGGTTGGATGGATGGAATATATTGATCAATAGAAGTGTGATTGTTTTGTTTAGTATTTATTCAAGGAAAAGGATTGGCGATTTCGAGTCTTTACACAACCCCACCACCAGCTCCATTTTGTCATTGTTCTACTTTTTTTTTTCTTTTGGGCTTTTTTACACAATTTTTTTGTACCCTTTATTTGGTATTTTTGTTGGTCAAGTTGCTACATTTGGGGAAGTTGTTGCTTTTGATCTTGCACTCGCATGTACTTTGGTAAAACTATTTTGATTAGTTTTCATACAGAACCCTTGAGTTTTATAAAGATATGCAGTTATATTTCAAAAATTAACTTGTATATATATATATATATATATATATATATATATATATATATATATATATATATATATATACGCGTACTGAAGTGGATATCGATATTTGTTCTATACTCGTTGGACACTCCGCACGACATATTAAATTTTAAAACAATAACATATACTTTAAACATATTTCTCAGATACTCGTTAAATATATGTACTTGAAATTTAAAATAACAAAGATAACATAAACAAAATAAAATGAATATATCAGAGTATATATCTAAAGATAATAAATAATCTTTATAGCTAGATATTTGTGTAATAATATTTTTTTAGTATGTCCTAAATAAAAGGAATTATGTCTAAAGTAATAAAAAAATTGAATATGTTCCCTAAAAAAATTCTTTTGTAGCCGTATTTGTATTTTAATGAAAATGATACTTCACATCCTGATCTATGCAACATAGAGTTCAAAATTTCCTAGTTTCAACATCTTTTTCTCACTGATCCATTTCAAAGTTTCGTTCTTGTCTCCTGGTAAAATAACCAAATTTTTATTCCAATTTCATATTTTATTTTATATAGTTTGGTTAATAGTTTTTAACATGCGAACCATGGAATCGGATTCGTAATCCAATTGGTTATTATGTGAGACATGATTTGAAATTATTATTTTATTGACCTCCTCAATTTTTCAAATTCAAATATTTTTTAGAGAAATTTTAGAGGGGCTTAAATCCTCCTTCCAAATGATTTATATAAATGATCTTGAAAGTTACATAGTTTCTTTTTCTTTTCCAAATTGAAAATTAGAAAAAAAAAGAAAAAAGAAAAACCCATGGGTCTATTCTATATAACCGGTATTGGTCCAACCCTACAAGAATAGAAAAATAAAGAATCGGATTTACAAGTCCGGAAAAACTAATTCTAATTTTGGTAATATCTCAGAATTTAAAATTTAATTACTACAAAAATCTTCAAATTAGATTTATTCTTCAGACAAACCTATCATCTTCTCTCTCTTCTTCTTTGTTTAGTCCGCTTGGCGGCGGATCTGAAACCCAAATGTTGAATCTCAAAACCTCCATCTCTTCTCTCCTTTTTCTCTCAACAAGGTTGATTAGCTCCCATTCTCCAACTATTTCATTTATCAGCTCTACCTCAACTCTTTTCTTCTCTGTCAAAGCGCACCGGCATCTCTCTCTCCACATGTAAAATAGAAACAACAAAGTTATTCTCCTTAGTTTCTAATTCCCTCCTTCCTTGGTGGCCATTTTATAAACCTCATCGAAGGATCCAGCTTGTTGAGATTCTGGAAAGTTATTACTGATCAAACACCACCCCTTTTCAATAAAATCACATTGACCAGCAAAGTGTTCAGTGGATTCTAATTCTCGACAACAAAGGTAGCATCTATTAACGAGCTGGAAATCTTTTTTCTTCAAATTGTCTTGAGTAAGTACTCTGTTCTGAGTAAAAATTCACACAAAATTTTTCATTCTCATAGGTAAGGTTACTAACCGCAATATTTTTAATGGATTTGAGGTGTGGATTCCCATTGCGAGACCTTAGTAGGCACTTCTTGTGGGGAAGGATTTGTTTATCAGTCTAACTCCAGATCACTAAATCAGTGGCATCTGTAAGCTGAATTTGGTCAATGATGGCTTGTAACTCCATCAGTTCTTGCTGGGGTAACTGAGCCGTGATTAAATGAAAGACCTCTCGCATGTCTCGAAGTTGTTTAAAATGGTACAAAGTACCTTGGGTTACCTCTGCATGTGAGTATAAACTACTAAATCTCTGCGAAAGAATCCCCTCCCCCAGTTAGTATGCCAAAAGTTGGCATATTTATCATCTCCAATCTTAAGTTATATGCTTGCTAGAATGAATGACAGTAAGTCTTTTACTACCTTCCAAGAGTAAGAATATGAATTGTTTGCATCCATATTAGAACTTATATTACTTACTAGTTTTCTCCAAGATAGTCGTGGAGTACCATTGTAAAATTTTCATATCCATTTTAGAAATAATGCCTCATTAAAAATTTCAAGATTTAAAACTTCCAAACCTCCTCCTTTCTTTGGCCTGCACAATTTTTTCCATGAGACTAAATTGTAACATGTGTTTTTATTGCCTTTCCAAAGAAAAGTTATTTTGATTTTATCCATCTCTTTTATAACCCACTTTCGAAATTCGAACACTGAAAGATAATAAATTGGCGTGAAGTTTAAACTGGCAGTGAAGGATAATAGGGCAGTGGTCTGAAGCAGGATTGGACTCTGCTCTTTGAGTATAATTTGAAAAATGTTTAGACCAAGATAGATTAAAAAGAAACTTATCCAGTCTTGCTTTGATCTAAGAATTTGACCATGTAAATTTCCTGCCTTGTAAGGATAGGTCAATAAGATTGAGCTTTGATATGAAAGATCTGATGATTTTTGAGTCTGCCAACCTATTTTTGCTGCTTCCAGGTTTTTCAAGAACAGAGGCCACTAAATTGAAATCTCCCAAAAGCAGCTAAGGTACATTAGTTACCTCTATTTTTTGCAATTCTTTTTTATCAGTTATGGATTGTGGACCATAAACTCCTGTTATAATAATTGTTGAATTGTCCCATTTGCATCTCAAATGTATTGTAATACTCTTAGATAGTCTAATTGTTTTAATACCTTCAAATAATTTCTCATCCCAGCAAGCACTATTTCTCCTGAAGTACCATTTGAATGCATTACTGAAAATTCATTTAGTTTATTACTAAAAATCTCTTTATTTAATTGATTATTATATTATTTTAGTTTTGTCTCTTGTAAGCAAATAATACTACTCTTGAGATTAATAATAGCCTCATTAACATCTCCTTTTTTCTCTGTTGCATTTAAGCTTCTTACATTCCAAGTAAGTATATTTATATTTTTAAACTTCATTTTAATAATTATTTTAACTTGAGATTCTTTCTTTGTACAAGTTAATGAGCTCTAGAAATCATCTCTTATCTTATTTCCTCATCAATTACTATTCCCGTCCCTTCCAGCATATTGCATATTTCTCCAACCTCCAGCTTACTTTTATCTATTACCTCTTCATAAAATTAATTTCTTTTTATTATTCCTCTTTTTGTAGTTTGATGTCATTTCATTATATTGGGTCAGTTGTGCCTTGTTTATTGTAGAAATATAATGATTGGTTTGCATATGTTCTATCCTGATGATTTTTCTTGTCTGCTGAGGGATATCTTGTTTCATTCTGGTCTGTTTAGTAGGCCTTATTTCAGCACTGGATGGTGCTAGTTTAGACAGTTTTAATTGATGGTTGGAGAGGTCTGGTAGTGGTATAGTGTCCAGGAGATATACTGGGTCATATTCATGGACTAAATTTTCTTGGATATATTGATCCTCTAATATGTATTCTAGATACAGAAACTGGTTCTTATTTTGTGCGATGGTTAATTCTGAAGGTAGTACTGATGGTGTTATGCCCTAGGCCAAAGTGTTTGTGACCTAGATGATGGATCGTAATAACAAACATAATATTTATTCTAAGATATTTCATATAATATGTGCGTATAGGTTATTTTAATATAATTAAAATAGACCATGAATATGCAATTCATCTTTATGTCATCAAAGTACGTGGCTTTGATAGTAAAACTATAAAGTGTTATGAATGTTATTCTAAATCATCCCTGGTCATTTATAGGATATTTGTGGAGACAAATATACTTGCAGATACATATAAATATATATTTATATATACAAGCTATAAATATACACCGGTATATTAGTTGACTGATGATTATGTTTTACTGATCATGGATAAATAGTTATCAAGTCATTAACATAGGTATATGTTAGAGACCATATACTGGACTGACCCGGCATATGAATGCTACATGTTTTACGTCATTAGCGATTCTTGTAACATAAAGTATTTATAGTCCTTTGACCTGAGATTGTCTCGGTTCCCAACATGAGTAATTTTATACTTTAATATAATCTAACACAGCCTTTAACCGGGTGGTCATAACGGTTATGATTAGGTATACAATGAATCATGTAGAGGGATGAGTGCAATCAAGACGGGATTTGTTCCTCTCATAAATGAGAGAGATATCTTTAGGCCTCTTGATGAATTGAACTGAAGAAATGTATGGCCATACTCAAATGAATTAATAAGAGTTATTAATGTCATTTGTTCTTGTTCAGTTTAATTCGGAATCAAGAAATAATAATCGATTAATATAAGGATGGCGTCTTACATGCCTTATGATCGATATAGATATCGCGTGACAAAGGGACTAAATACGTAATTGTTGATTAGGTAAATCGGATCACCGATATTCACTTAAATTGGGTAGTCATGATGGCTTGCTAGAGTCCGCTCATGATTTATAGACTGTCAAGTCTATTGCCAACATTAAGTGAACCTACAGGATCACACACAAAGAACAAACTGAAACGAGCGCAGAAAATCCTAGCGACTTATATGATGAGTTGCATAAGAATGTCACAAAATATATTATCATCTTATGTGATAAGATGTGATATATATATATATATATATATATATATATATATATATATATATATATATATATATATATATATATATATATATATATAAAGACTATGAGCACAAAAGATCATGTAATCTAGAAGAGTCTAGATGATGGCATATGGATAATGATGAGTGATGTCATATACATCTTTTAATGTGAGGAGACGTGACTCTTCACCTCTATATAAGGACATAGAGAGCTCCAAATTCAATAGATCACATCATTCTTTCTCTCATTATTTCTCATTCTCTTTTGTGAGACAAAAGAGAGAAAAATATCCTTTCTCATTTGTGTGACAAACTAACGAAAGGGTGCTTTCCTTTTTGTATATCTACGAAAGGATGTCTTCTTTTGTATGACAAAATGAAAGAGTGCAATTATATGAGAGGAATTATACACATCTTTTGTGAGATAAAATAAGATGAGTTTTCTTATGCAAGAGGAGAACAAGCTACTAGCATATATATTGTCCTTTTTCCAGTTTTAAGAAGTTTGTTCATGTGGACACCGGTAGAGGCGTTCGTTCTTTCGGTGCTTGTGATCTATTCGGTCTAAGAAGATGAGAACGGTTTGTTGAGAGTTTTGGTGGAGACCGATTGTGTGTGCGGTAGATGACTTCCGCACGATCCGACCTAGACGGCCTAGACGGACGTAAAATCAGTTAGGACGGTAACCGGTTTAGAGACGCATGGACAACACGCATGGTTTGAGCGTCACAGATTAAGCGTAATCCGAAAGGTATCTTTAAGATTTATTTTTTTGATTTAACCGATACGCACGGATCCTCGGATTGGTTTTGGACGAAATTTTTGTTCTCCGCTGTGTTATGCACGATTGAAACCCAACAAGTACATCTTATTGATTCTGGTATTATGATGGGTTTAATGAAGGGTCAGGTATTGATTGACTTCCCATAGGATTGTTCGATACCAGTATTTGATCTTCAAAAAGAGGATTATTTATAATACTATGTGGGCTGGAAGTGTTTGAAATTGGCATCTTGAACCCAAAACTGGGAGGATCGAGCGCTTGGTCTTCCAAGTAAGGGTTATGTAATACAAGTAGTTGAATATGAGGGGGAGAACCTTGGGGAGACAGGGGTAGTGATGATATATTATAAGAGCAAGATGTTGTTGTTCTCGGTTTGATGATATTTAAAATAATTCCGTAATTATTAATCTTGTTTGAGAATGTCTCATTAGCTCAGAATGCCACATATTCAAGTTTTCGGAAATGGAGATTCATCAGAATGGAAGCATCTCTCTGATCTCGGGAAGACTAGAAGCCGTCACGCTTTTAAAGAATTTCAAGAGAGAATTTCGAGGCGTGGGAGCAAGCTTCTTTAGTATTCTAGCTAGTGTGTTTAGTTTGGTGAGCAATTTAATTATTATTAAAAAGAGAATTTTGTTGTATAGCCCGTTGGCAACGGACCATTAGATTTTTACCCGTTAGGAGAATATCTTGTTTTAATTTCTTTCCGTTTTTACAGTCCGTTGGCAACGGAACTGCGCAGGAGTCCTTTTCTGAAGGCTGCTCTTTCCTCCTTTAAAAGAGGTGGCCACCTTCTCAGACAAAATTCAAGAATTCTATTCACAAAAAGCAAAAATACTCTCCTCTTAATACTAGTTAAATTCTCTAAATCTTAAAGTGAGATTAGTGGAGTTTTGAGCGTGTTGCTCATGTTTGTTTGTTGAGATTGAATTGAGATCAGATTGTAAGTTGATTGTTTCACCGGCTGTCAAGAGGTTGTTGTAAGGCGACGGTGGTTCGAGGTCCTGTAAATGATCTTGTTTTTTAGTGAAATCAGAGCCGCAAGGCATGTCTCGGAGAGTAGGCAACTCGTGAACGCGGTAAGGGTCGCTAGTGAGTAAACGGGTGGTTAAGGCTAACGCAACCACCTCGCCGAATTTCGTAAAAAAAGTTCGTGTTTTCGGTATCTCTTTATTTTTCTATTTACTTTAATATCTTGTTTATTTATTTTTCTGTGTTAATTAGTATTCAAACAACCATCAACAAAAGTCTAAAAATAATAAAAAAAATATAAATCCCTAAAAATACAAATATTCACATTTCCGCACGTTAGGCCTTTTAAACCCTCCTTATAGGCCTCAATCAATCAACATATGCTACATTTTGAACAGATTCTGCTGAAATCAGAACTCCTTTGCCCTTTGAACATCCCTTCAATCTCCACACTTGTATTATTTTTTGCTTAGGTCTCCACTCCATTGGTTTTGGCAGATTGAAATAATTTGGAACCATGATATAAACTTTGTGTGAATGCTTGCCATCATTAAGATTGAAAGAAAAAGATATCTGATTTTCTATTTACTATGATTGTTAAAGAGACTCCCTTTACTTTAATGTGCAGGTACCCTTCTCATGATAACCTTCACTTCTATTGGTTGGCTGGTATTTTGCTCAGACTGTGGCAGTAATCCCTCCTTAATGACAATAGTAAGTTGTGACTTCCTCTCCTCCTTGAATCCAGCAGGTTGAGTATAGTGATGATTGTTGATTGATTGTGAAATTATGGTTTTTCGCTTTTGTATAATTGGATGGGTTTGAATTGCTTGGGTAGTACGAATTTGTAGCCTTCTTGTTTGAATTACTGGTTTCGATAGATTAAATGAGCTTTGAGGTTGTACTTTAGACAATCAATTCTTTGCTATGTGTCCTTGTTTGTTGTATTTGTAGCAAGTTATTTTATTTTTGTAATATTTTCTCTCATGAGTTGATTGTAAACATCTAAAGCATTGAATTCTAATGTTGGTTTCTATCTCTTTCCTTGTCCTTTTTTTTAATTTGTTTTTATTTTCTACTAGAATCTAGCCTTTGTTTTGTTGATTTCTAATGGTTAAGTTTTCTTGTTTTAAGGTTTGAGAGACGATATGAGTAAAAGAAGGTTGATTAAGATCAGATCGAATTAAATTAACCATTGTTTCTCGCGTTGTTTCCTCAAAAACCAACTCGAATTTTTCTTGTTCCTTCTCACTTTCTTTTCCTCTTTGCCGGATTTTTAGCCAATCCATCCTCTTTCTTTCTTATATCTTGAACCTAGAAACTCCAGTGGTTGATGATTTCTCCCTTAGAGATAAGGCTCAATATCCAGGGTACAGTCCTTATCCTCTTTAGGATTGTTAGAGTTCTAGCTCGAGATTCACTGGCGATCAAATTTCCCCGATTCTAGATTTTCTTGAAATTAAAGAATCTTTAACAGCCAAGATATTATAACCAACTTGCCCACAACTTCTTCTCTACCATTTATGAATCAAGCATTCTAGCAAATCTAAAAGCTTGTTGATACACTGCTGGTTCGGAAGTAGAGGGAAGGAGGATCTATTCAGACTTTCGTCGTCACCAGTTATGCGCCTCGTTGTGCGACAGAGAGAGATCTTTCAAAGAACAATTAGTCTCTGGTTTAGGGTTGTAGGACTAAGTTAGGGTATGGCCAGAGAGAGGTGGGTCTTGAAAAAAAAGATTGGTTCTTGAGAGTAATTTGTTGATTCTCTATGTAGGAGGAGGAGGAGGAGTTGATTGGTTAGACAAGCATTGAATATAACAAAGTTTTCAACTTACTGTTCTCACTTGCCCACTCCGAAGTTTCAAATCATGTTTCAAATGAAAACGAGATTTCAGATCACACTTTATAATAACAGGTTAAAAATACTGAACGCACTTGATAAAAAAAAGTTAGAATAATGATATTTTGGATGTTTATAAAGTAAAAAGATGATATTGTGGATATTTAGAAGATACTTTGGTTAGATATGAAAACTTGCCAATTATATTCACTGCAAAGTTTGCCTTGATTTGGACCGAGTGAACATCTAAGCCCATCCAAACATTTAAATTATGAGCAATTTTAAGGCCGATACTGTATCAGATGAAATACATTCATGAACCAAATCAGACTGCCCTAAAAAATGGACCTATTTCACTAATGAAACACTTTAATATTCCAAAACAAATTATAAAAGAACAAAAAGTACATAATCAGGTTAAAAATTACTCCGACTTAAAAAGAAAGAAACCTAGTTAGTATGATCTTAAAATTAACCATCGATCCGAACAATTAACATCTTAGCAAAAACCAAAATAAAAAGATAGATTATCTTCAAACTGCACCTAAATTTGAAGATATAAAACTACTAGCAGTAAACTCAAAATTGCGTAATTTCATGAAAACAATAAGAATCAATAGTATATAGAAAGAGTGCGATGATACGCCAGTTTCGGCATCCTTACTCCATACGACCACAACCACAAATCTATCTCTATACTTAACACCTACGAAATAAAAAATAAAATAAAATAAAATAAACAACAAAGTAGTAGTAACATTAAAAGATAAATTCTAAATCAACCAAAATACCACGATCTTCAATTTCTCTTACTAACCTAATTCCAAATAAAAAAAAAAAGTATATGCACAGTAACTAACTATTCTCACCATCCCAACCAATGAAAATACAATTTCAAACCCCAAAATTGAGATAAAACTTGAAACTCCGAACTAGATTAGCGAGAAAAATAAGTTGAAAATCACGGTACTTTAAGCATTTGAACAAACAATAATAAACCCTAAACCCTAAACCCTAAAAAAACTCAAAAAATTACCTGTTTGCCAAACTTCTTGTCAATAAACTCCCTCATTTTTTCCACAGCGAAAACAGAACAAGCCCTCAACTCCACTTCCTCTTCACTTCCAGGAGAAATCTCCAAATCAGAATCAATGTAATTTGCTAACTTAGAACTATATTTCAAGATATTCAATTGTCTAAGTACGGCCGGCACGATATAATCCGCAAAAATCGTGATGCAACTCGCGTCGTGAAAATTTCCGAAATTTTCGCCTTTAAATGCGCCCCATAAATCCGCTACGAATATTTGCGCCCTTTTGTATAAAAATACTTGGCGGCCTTTGTATAGCGCGTGGTCTCTAAACCCTAAATTTAATCAAAAATATGTTCAAGATGTAAAATTATGACAAAAAGTGACTAAAATGATAGAGGGGCTTTTTGTGAGTGCTTGACAAATGGTACCGGCCATTTTGCAATTTCCTAAAGAATAGAGGTTTTTTTTTTGTAATTTTCAATAATTGAGGGATATTTTTGCAATTTAAGCATTTTGCAGGATATTTTTGAAAATTCCCCGTATAAAAGCCCGTGCATTACGCTGAAAGTTTAAATAATGCAGGGGCTTTTTATCAATTTTAAATACTGAAAGTTTTTTTTTTGCAGCTTTCATCAAAATATTGTTTTTTTCCCCAAATTTGTATAAAAAAACTTGACGGCCTTTGTATAACGCGTAGTCTCTAAACCCTAGTTGAATGAGATATATGTGAAATGTTAATTATGACAAAATGTTGATTTTATTCAAAAACGTGTTGATTAGAGGAATTTTTTGTAATTTCATAAAAAATAGAGGGGCTTTTTTGCAAGTTTTAACAGTGGAGGGACTGTTCTATAGCAATTTTCATCATAAAGCACAATGCAGGGTCATTTTTGTGACTTTCTCATAGAAAAGTATGTAATGAAGAATATTACGAAAGATAATGAAATACATAATTTAAGAATTATATTATTAAGTTAAAAAACCTGGGAAATGTCGAGTAATAAGGGTGACTAAAGTTGAGGCAGAATTACTGCATGATTTTACCAGATTTGCCGCTTTTCCTTCAAAAGTCCTCTCCAGTTCAAAACCCACCTTTCATTAAATTAAACAAATTAACAAATTAAATTAAAAAAAAATTAAATTATATTAAATTAATGTAATAAATACCTCGTGTAATAAACGGACTCTTTCTTCCTCGCTCGGCAGAGGCCTCGGCCATTTTAGCATTTCACGCAATTCAGGCCCTAAATTGTTATTAAAAAATTAACAAAAATATTATGATTTTTTATTATATTATTGTTTTGTTGGAATATAATTATTGAGAGACAATTACGCACCGTTGATGCACTGGAGACGATCAGCATCAAGGGCGTTTTTGTCATTTTCCAAAGCTTCCTTAAGTCCCAGTGCAAAATGATCGTAATGCAACTCTTTATCTGATCAACATAATTTATTAAAAAAATAGAACTATTAATATTAAATTATATTTGAGATTAAGCAAATTTACAATAATTAAAATAAACCTGGCCAAAAGCAGAAATTGAGGGCGTCCAGAACGAAAATATACTGAACTGTGAGGGGTCCGTTGTCAAAATAATGAATCTTTTCGAAATCCCATTCTACTTTTGGAATATTCCCTTTTATGCTGTCCACTACATTCTCAATCTCTGTCGGAAAAAAAAATAATTAAAATTTATCGAATTTGTTAAAGAAATCTGTATCATTGAATAATTTTGTATTATTAAACGGTGTTTGATCCATTAAAAATGGGTATGTAGTTTTTTGTTCTGTAGTAAAAGAAAAGATTGAAAAACATGTAATATGAAATGAATTGGTAAATAATATGAAATAAACAAGAAATTAAATGAAAATTGAGAAAAAAGTAAGTAAAAATGGGGCTATGAAGGGGGGAAGTAAGAGACGTAATTGTATAAACCCTAAACCCCAAAGGAAATTAAGGACTAATTATAACTCTAAAGTTCAACAGAATTCAATTACGTAGAATAATTTTCCTCTGGTAGTTTATTTTTCTTCTCATTTTTTTTTTGAGAAATCTTGATTTGTGGAACTTTTTAATTCTATATTAATTTAATCAATTACGAAACCATATCCACTCTATAGCAAACTGAAAACGAAAATGTATCCTAAGAAAAATACTAAATATCAAATAAACAAGATATTAAACAAAAAACACGAAAACTCAGTAAAAACGGGCATCCAAAGGTTCATAGGCTCTGCATATTTGCACCAGTAAAATACCAGTCTACAACAATCGCAAAAGGGGTTAGAAGTAAAGTAAGAGACGCAGTTCAAAAACCCTAAACCCCAAATCGAAGGTCGGAGACTAAAGACGCCTACTGATAGAGAAGAAGAAGAAGAAGAAGAAGAAGGGCGTGCGTACCTTGAGAATCGACCTTGACATGCGAGGCGCAGCCTGCCACCCACGCCGTCGTGCTCCGAACCTCATCCATTCCTCTCCCTCCCTCTCAATCTCTCTCAGTTTCTTTCTTTGTAATTTTGCAGCGTGTTAATGGCGGCCCGTGAATCGCAACCAAAACATGAATAAATGCTCGCTTTGGCGCTGGCGCCGTTTCCCGCTTAGGAATCCGATTCTCGGCTGGAGTCGGTCCTCCGTGAACCAACACCCATTGATGGGAAAGTTTACTAAAACCTCCCACTTTTTTGGGTATTTTTAAATTTTATGTTGTCTTTATATTTTTTTTTTTTTTAGAGAGAGAACTACAAATGATCGCTTGATGTTTGTTGTCTTTTAGGTGGGCTCATATATTTTTACCTAAATTTTTAAATTAATCCTGCTAGACGCGGGATTCAAACCCCTCATTTATGGATAGATGAGGTTGGTGCCATGATCGCGAGGTTAACCTAATGGTAGTAGTATGTTGTCTTTATAAAGTGTAATAAGTTTTCTTAATCGACTATCGTCAAGTTTTGAGTTGATTTTGTCCATACTTAACCGAGTAAGGCAGCCACTAAGACAGTGAAAATATATTCTCTAGATCTTTTTTTGTAAATTAGTATGGTAATTGAAACGTTGCACGGTCTATTGGTTCAATTTCTAATTTTTGTGCTTACTCTTCATTGACCGTTTATTCATTTTCCTCACGCTCACCAATCTTTCTTTCTCCATGAATGCATATTCGAGAAAAAAATTCGAAGTATTTTCTAAGTACATGAATTGCAATAGGAGGATGAGCCCGATTAGGTTGTCAATTACTAAACTTTCAACATTACACGTCTCTACTACTTCTATATTATATAACCTCCAATTAGACTTCTACAACACTTACGACATTCTTTATTTAAGAGGAGATTTGGTTTGTGCCTTGAGGATACTTGATGCCTTGATCAAAATGACAATTTATGTTTATACTAGAGCTAGGAAGACTCTAAACCAAAAATATTTACTAAGAATTCTCTATAATATAATTCTCTAGAACTTAGATATTTCTATAATCATTAGATATTTTACCATGTATGTGATCGATCTTTCATGTTGATTCTAGAGTTTTTCATATTATGGCTAATATTTTGGCTGGGCCTTATTAAGTTAGTGTTGCTATTTTTGACAGAAAATATTTCTGATTCAATTAACATGAACCGTACTAAGACAAAATACTTAAGAAATTAACATGAAATATGTTATGTTGCATAGATATTGGTATAGATATCACATTTTATACAATCTGGATACCAACTATTGAAAAGATTGTGATATAAAATATAAATACCACATGTTTATTATATTATATTTTATTATTTTGATTATTGTTATACAATTTAACTTATTATGAGTGCTATATTAGTCAAATTATTCTTATTTTGTTTTATATTATTCAAATAAATAAAAAAGGGTGTAGATTAGTTTATGATATATGCAAAATTTATATTAACATAATGCTAAAATAAAATAAATAAATCATACTTTAGTATACATAATAGAAAATGTCATTACTTGGACCGTCAATTTATTTTTTTATAATGTCGGTCTTATTGATACAATACATATTACATTTTATGGAGTTATTATAACATCAATATATATATATATATATTCGATTATAAGGCCCGTAGGCTATAACCGACATCTAACTATTACATATGTCTGATTTCTAATCTATTTCCTATTGAAAGCATGCCTGCATACGTACCATCTAGACTATGCTAGTGGATGCATAAATGTATATAATTTGTTCTATCATTATATCTATGGCCTTATTTTTTGGTGTAAAAATAATTAAAAAATAAATAAAGCCCTCTTAGAGGGATTGAGGAAGAAACAATATAAACGTCCAGGACCAAGTTATATTCAGAAAATCAAGGGTCCTTAGAACAATTTCCCAGAATGAGGTCTATGATGAACAAGATTCACATAGACTTTTATGACAATACAATGTGAAGCACGAGGCGCGCAGCCCCCGGACCACTCCTTAGACCATCTTTCGTTCACATTCCACAATACAAACATTCACAGATTCAGATTAATGAATCTTTAATTTTCGTATGTACCCTTGTAAACATGACAAATTGGCAACTGGGGTCTCCAGATTATGATATTTTTTATACCATTTTCATCAAAAATAAACCAACAAATATCACCCCTTTCAAAATAATGTGGTATCTACCATTTCTGTCACTACCGGTAGCAGAACACATCTCTTCCGAACATGTGAATTTTCAGTTTTTTCAAAAATTTCTCATTTGGCTGACTAAACATGATTAATTAGTGTAAGTGAACATTGTTCCGCCACTGGTAGCGGCGGAACAGGAAAAAAATTTTCCTGAGAAAAAATTAATTTTTTTCTGTTCCGCCAGTGGAAGTGGCGGAACACATAAATTTTTTCCTTGTTCCGCCAGGGGCAATAGCGAAATACGTTTTTTCACTAATTGATCCCGTTTTTTGGAAAATTATAAAATCCACATGTTCCGCCAATATTAGTGACGGAACAAAATCTCTTCCGCCACTAGTAGTGACGGAAATGGTAGATACCTCATTATTTCGAAAACAGTGGTATTTGCTGGTTTATTTTGGAAAAAAAAAAATGATATATAAAAAAAAAGTCATTGTGGGTGGAGAATATTCTAGTGCAGAAAGGAACTGGGCTGGAGAATCTGTTTTCTTCCTTATGGTTATGGATATTGGGTGATTCGTTGAGTTTGCTACAATCCACTGGATAAAAGAAAGTGACTATTATTTAGTATTTAGTAATTAAATTATGGTGAATGTGATATAATATAACTTGTCATTTTGAACAAGACCCATGGGCCGTATGTCCATACGAAATCCATATCTAATTTATTCTTTTATTAATTGGGTTTGTAAATTAATTTAGGGGCCTGGTAAATAAATACTGTTATGTCAAAAAATCATGGTGCGGTCATGCATGATCTCTAGCGATTCTTATGAAGACCCGTATGTACACATACTTTGTGAGTCGAGCGAGAAAATTAAAATTAAAACTTAATGTGTGTTTGATAAGAGAAAATATCACATAACTATTAAAAGGTTAGAGGATAAAAATCATACTCATGTTTGGTAATCATATGTTAGTAATAAAACATTCACATAGAATGCCAATTACATCGCATCATGATAAAAAGACACAAAAAATCACTAAATTGTTACATTCACATGCTAATAAAATATATTTATGATATAATTAAGACATTTCATAATTAGAAAGATATGTTGAAAAAAAAAATAATCTAAAAATATAAACAATTTTTGTTTTAATTGCAAAAATGCAAACAATTAAATTTCATAATCTTGATCTAATTAAAACAACAATTATGATTTATCAAATAAACTACTAATGATTTATCTATAATTAAAATACAAAAACGTACATTTCAAACCAATGCGAATTTGCAAAAAAACAAAAACAAACGACAACATTCTCTTTACATATAACATGAATCACATGCTTCTCGAAATATTTTCTCATGATAATCTATTTTATTTTTTCACCTAACACACACTACGTGTCACATAAAAAGATGCATTTTAAAAGTTATGGTTTGGTAGGCTTAAGATGAAAAGCCCAACAGGAACATAAGTGCAGGTCAAGCAAGTGAACAAAACCAGCACTTGGACTTGGCTAGTCTGAACAACACTAAACTGGAGGCGTCGTATGTATGTATGTATTGATTATTATTAAATGTTAATAATATATATATTTTGTACAATTAGGCTGCTAATATTTAATTTGCTGATGTAAATTACAACGAAAGCCGTTTCGCCGTAAGTTTGGAATCAATCCTGATCAATTATCATCAATGACGTTTCCTTTTTTCTTTTTGAGAGTGTTGCTTGAGGTGGGACGTTCCCTTTTTTCTGTGTGCCCTATTCACGTAGCAGTTCAAAGACGACGAAGCTTATATACACAAAATAAAGGAAAGGTCAAAAGTCCTATATAACAAAGCCACCTCGATTAAGATTAAATAATATCCCCAAATACTTTATTATATATATCTATTGTAATCACTATTAATTCATGGACAACTTTTTCTTTTTCAAGATTGTCACAACTGTTTATATGAATGAATTTGGAGTATTGGATATATGAAAGTGCAATAGTAAAAAAAACAAAAAAGAATATATGGAAGTACAAATATTCATGTAACTAAAAACGAAGGCAAGAAGAAGTCTTTTCCATGTATTAATGTTGGGTGAGTGAGATCCAGCAGAACGTGTTTCAACGGTTGGTGCAAGAGCGTGCACTGAAGTGCGCTTTTAATTACTCTCTATCTTATTCTCTGCTGTAACAACTCAATTCTCAATTATTCATTTAATCATTTAATCAATTAATCTAATACAGTATTATTAATGCTAATTCTGAGTGTTGACACTTGAAATTCACTGGAAAAACGACGTGGAGCGCATCTGACCGACCATCGAGAAGAGAGTCGATGAGACGTGCTGTGGTGCAACTAGCTTTATTTGTCAATAATTATAATTATAATGCACGTTCATTCCATCTGAGGTTTAATATGAAGCTCAACAGATTGTTTAGATCAGATCAGTCCCCCTTTTTCACTAATCACCACTCACCCTTTAATTACATCTTCACTTTAACATATTATAATTTTGAATGTTGAATGTTGATATAATTCTATTTTTCATTTAAAGGATTTGAGGGGTTCAGTAATTTCTATAATATATTTTGAACTTAAAAACAACATTTTTAAAAACTTATAATTTTAAGTTTTGTTGGAATAATGTGGTTTTAAGTCCAATATATGTAAAATTAACATGCTGGATCAAGAAGCTTCTTAAGAAATTTGTGTAAGAAGAGTCGTATAATAATACTATGGTCAAACTGAAAAGAATAAGAAAATAGATTTTCTTATTTAGTTCAAGAATATTTTTGACAATTTCTTGCAAAATTAACCAAAAAGATGTCAATTAATTGATTAAATAGGAAAACTCCTGGAAAACAAGTGACTGTTTCTTCCTAATTACACACTCTGCCCGGTCTGGATTTACTCATCAATTATCCATTTAAAACAAAATATTTACTCCAATTCCAATTAATTAATTTAATTAATACAAAACCAAATCCCTGCTTTATTATCACAACTCCTCCAATCAACTTCCATATTCATACACCCGGTCCACCATACACCTCCTCACTCCGCCCGCTAAATTACCCACATGTCAAATTAACACTGTTACGGTTCACGGTGAACCGAGTCTTAGATGACGTTGCCAGTTTTGCAGCGGAGCCCACAAAACCGCTTAAATACCGACAACGCCCTCGGCTTTCTGCCGCTTCAAACTTCTCTTCCACTCACTCACCACCTCCCTATATATACTCCTTCCCCACTCGCTCTCCTTCCTCTCTAAGTTTCCCTCTCTTCTCTTCTCTTCTCTCCTTCCTTCCTATTTCTCACCCCTTTTACTCTTTCAATGGCGCTCGACTCTTTGCAGACCACTAAGAAAAGTTCTATGGAGGCTCCTCTTGCGAAAGGTAAGAGGTCTAGACGGGCTCGCGCTGCCATGGCGCCCTCCAGCGAGGAAGAACAGCTCGCGCTCTGGTTAATGATGTTATCTCGTGATGGGTCCGGGTCTGGATTGGTTAAATCTGTTTTGGCTGCTGAGTCTGAGCCGGTCAAGGTTTTGGGTGAGTCTACAAAGCAAGTTTATGAGTGCTCTGTCTGTGGGAGAACGTTTCCGTCTTACCAGGCGCTGGGAGGGCACAAGACGAGTCACAGGAAGCCGGTGGCCGGCGACGACGCGGCGGCGGCGCAGGGGGAGAAGGTCAAGGTGCACGAGTGCTCGATTTGTTTCAGAACTTTTCCGTCTGGTCAGGCGTTGGGCGGGCACAAGAGACTTCACTATGAAGGAGGGGGCACGAAAGTGAAGTTCGAGTTTGACCTGAACATGCCGGCGCCGGAGGAGGAGGAGCCGGCTGTGGCGGAGGCGGAGGAAGGGTGGATGGAAGATGAAGATGGCGAGCGGTTTAGGGATTTCTTGGGCGTCAAGAAGCCGCGCTTGTTATTGACTTGAGTGCTTAAGAATGGCGGTTTTGTGTGTTGAAATAAATTTTGTTGGTCGTTTTTTCTTTCTTTTTTGTTTGTTTGTTTATAGGGTTGAATTGAATTTGATTATTTTTAGTGGTTAGTGTATAGTGGTGGGTTTGTTTCAGAATTATGAAATTTCTTCTCTTAATTAACTTTGTAAGAGTTGCACCACCATGTTTAATTATGCGAAACATTGAATTGATTTTTCGTATGAGTTTGGATTGGTGCAGTTTTAGTTTGAGATTATCTTTCTGTTGAATTGAAAGGGGGAATTAAATGGCACGGAATTGTAGAGGAGATATGGACGTGAATGTGATGTCAGTGATTAGAGTGGTGATTAAATCAGAGTTTGCTGTTTTGGTTTCTGACTTTCTGTTAGGATTATTAGTAAATTAAGGTCATCATCAAGTCCATTCATTAATTATTTTGGTTGGTTAACTCGGTAACGTCTCACGTTTGGTTGATTCGATTAAAAAAATTCATTCCTTATTACTGTTACTAGTTAATACTATTATTATTAAATTTATTTATTTGCTGAGATGTGTATTAAAACAGAGTAAAAAAAATGTTTACGTTAGTACAAGAACAAGAATTTAATTATTTGCACTGATATATGATCTAGAACCAGTAAATTACAAGATTGATTTAGTATTAATTAACATAACTGGATATATTGCACCATGATGTTAAATAATATATACACTGAAAACAAAAATAGTTTTGGTTTGTTGGAGAGGGATGAATAATGGAATGGTGAGTGATGGATTAAGGGAAGATAATATTAAAAAATTTAATTGAATGGATTAGAGTAAATTAATTAATGGTGTTAAGTATAATCTAATGGGAGGGATTAAAATTTATATTTATCAAGAATGTAGGGCCTTTTTGCAATTTCTAATAAGACAAGGGCCTTTGTGCAATTTGTAGAAACAGAGGATTTAATTTCAAGAGCGGTTTGATTGTTTGATCCGAATCTGAATAATTAATTCTGGCTGTTTCTTGGTGTGCGTATAGTGGGTGATGAAAATTTGTTGATTTATATTGGATTTGGGTCTTTATTTTTTGGTTTGATTTATTAATTTATTTTTGCTTAGAAATAAATTCCCTCTCATCTCTGGAACTGAATAGAGGAACTGAAAGGCGACTCTTTTTGAATTCATTAGTACTTGAATTGAATTAGTGCATATATATGTGAATAACGAGTGTTGTAATTGTCTGATTTCAATTTATCAGATGATTTTGATGTCTATTTGTTTTTCTGAAAAATAATTTTGCAGCTTGTACTCTTTTAAAAGTCAACATCTTATCAAGTAAAAGTTGACTCCCATATTTTAATGGGTCTTTATTGGATCCAATTGTACTTGACCCAATCCGAATCCATATAATCAGTATAATAAATTTTTTTTTTTGAAGAGTATAATCAGTATAATTATTAATTCCCTTTTCGAATGTATTTTTAAAATGCCCTAGCACCCTGAAAAGCTATGTTACGCGGATACTTCAAAAAATTTGCCGTACGCGTATCGGATACGTATCGGACACGGATACGGTACCGATACGTTTCGGACACGCCATGTGGCGTATCCGAATATTTTAATATATGTTGACTTTCGGACACGGCTCCGATACGGCAGGACACGGCTAGGACACGGCTGAGGATACGGCCCAATGTTTTAAATCCCAATTTAATTTTTATGTTTTTCTATAATTCCATTTTCGGTTCTTTATTTATTTATTTTATTAAAAATGATCTTTTTTAAAGCCTATTTTTTTTAATATTATTTTTTTTCTTTTTTTATTAATGAAACTAACTCATGAGAGGCATAACTAAAGACGATATCATATCTCTTCTTTATTTAAAAAAATAATTTTTTTCTAATTTCTCACTCTCGTTCTTTTCTTGTCATTTTCTTTATCATATTTAGTTATTTTTTATATTTTTAAAATTTTTAGATATATAATTAATAATATAATAATATATATATTAGACGTATCGTGTCCAGAGATTTTTTAAAATTGCCGTATCGCGGTATCCGTATCGTATCGGATACGACGCGCGTATCCGTATCGGTGCAACATAGCTGAAAAGAAAGTCATATTCACGCTTTGGCGCCCGATTTGACTGTTGAGAGCAAACGTCGAGAGTTTGCAGCTCAACGAAACTGGGTTCTACGGATCCATATCAGTTATCACCCATCAAGTTAGCAAGCCTGTTTTCGACGTGAGAGTTTGCGCCTCCTCGCAAAAGTCAGCAGGAGGGGAGTCCAGCTTTCCTGGGGCCAACTCAGACACCGGGGCTGCCTCTCCCCTTCCCGACGAAAAGGTAGTCTCATTCATATCTAACACATTCTTCTGAAGACGAGAATTGACAGATGAATGGAGTAAGGTGCTTACGTTGATTGCTTCTTTCTATATATAATTATACGTCGGCCATGCAAATGGGAGCGTGCAATTCAGCTGCCGCGGAGGGTATGCTCTCCCGGAGCTTAATTAGAAATGGGTAGTTGAAGAGCCCGTTCAAAGCGTCCCAACTTTGGCCAAAGCAAGACCAATCAATATCCGAAGGGAACGGATTCGAACTTCTCCTAGAATAGTTTCCGCCTCGAATATGCTCGAATATCTCGAAATTATCTTCCAGTTCTCACTAAGGACAAAGGCCAAAATCCTTTTCAAAAACCCAAAGAATGCAGGAAGAATCCAGCCTTCTCGCTGAGCATGAATTTCAGATTCACGGAACTCCTTCTCGCTTCGACCGACTACTCGTTGAGCTCGTACCATTATACGCTTCTCGCTGGCCGCTTTACTGAAAACTGCAAAAGTCCTTGGAGAATAAGAGAAAATTGGACTGACTGAGCCCACTGCTTCTGTTGCAAAATATTGTCCACACAATTAAGAACTTTTTTCAAATTTTAACATCAAATAAATTAAATTAATCCAACTTTTGTTTAATTATACTCCCGGCTGGTTGGAAGTTGGATATGTTAATTATAATTTGGATCTAATTAACTTAATTGAACGGGTTTCAGTAAATTATAATTTGCATATAATTAACTTAATTGGTTCCGACGCAATTGGGCACTTTCTCTTGATGTCTCAATGCATTTTATTACTCAATAGTCAATATGATTTGCATTCACATCGTCTCCAGTCCATCAAGCAGTTCAGTTTAGTTTAGTTCATAACAATACTAGAAGCTAAACAAAAAAAAACAACAATTCTATATCTGTTTTTATTTACTTTATATTAATTTAAAAAAAAATACCAAAATCATCAAGAAAGCAAAAATAATTTAAAAACAATTATTTCAGTGGAAAACAATCAGTCAGATCTTAAGTTATTTCCTTCAGAAAGGAAATTCTCCCCACTCGAAACGTCCGTTTATCCTTTCTTGGCGACCAAGTCTACTGCCCAAAAGATAAAAATAGTAACTAAAAAATTCAGATTGACGCCTATTGCTCCACACCTCCACATTTAATTGATCCCAGATCATTCCTTTCAATTTTTCCTAGTTCTTTCCATATTAAACGGCCTCTTATTAACTTCCTTCTGTTCCTCTTTCGTTCTCACAATTAATCAATCCAACTGAATTCCCCAAAACACAACGATGGAGAAATCCAGCGATTCTGAATCTCCTCTTCCAATGGGATTTCAGATCACAAGAAGAAAGCGATCTAGCCTCCGTTATAGACCAAGAAACCTCGCTTGCTCCGCCTCCACCATCACCGAAGAAGAAAACGCCGCCCAAATTCTCATCATGATCTCTCGTGACACATCCTCCTTCAAATTCGATTCTTCCCCTAAATCAAAATCAACATCAAAATCCTCAGTCAAATTCGATTCTTCCCCCAAATCAAGACCGGTAACCCCAATCAAAATCCGATTCATTTCAAGAGCTGAATCTTCAGTCAAAGCCCCATCTCTTTCAAGACCCGAATCCTCTGTTCGATCCTCGTTGCACGAGTGTTCGACATGCGGCAAGAGGTTTCCTTCACACCAGGCATTAGGCGGGCACAAAACCATGCACAACAGACCAAATCTCAAGAGAAAAAGACCCAACTCTGAAGCTCCTCTCGTCAATGGAGTCGTACGAGTACTAGAAAAGCCTGGCATTCTCAAAAAGTCTGAATCTCCTCTCGTACCAGTCGTCAATGGAGCTGTGCCATTGCAAGAAAAGCCCTGTATTAAAACCCACTTATGCAAAGAGTGCGGTAAAACGTTTACTACTGGTCAGGCGCTTGGTGGGCACATGAGAGAGCATTTTAAAGGAGTTATTTCGCCCCAGAAGAAGAAGGTGAAGTTTGGGTTTGATTTGAATTTCCCCCCTGAGATGCAGAAAGCTTGCGCGAAGAACAATGGCGGCGATGGAGAAGCTTAAGAGAGGCTTTGTTCATGTCAGGGAGATAGAAAGATTATAACTTTTATGTAGTTAGTGCTTGAAAAGCTAACCTTATATAGAGGGAAAAAATTGTGCAGATTTGTTTATTTTTTGTTAGGTTCTGATGAGTTTTGATCTGGAGAAATTTTTACTGTCTTCTTGTTGGTGCAATTTAGTTGTGTAATTTTAGTTGAAGATGTTTTTAGAAAATTAATTGTGTAATTTGTTGTTTTTAGGAAGTTAAAAAGAGGAGGAATTGGTAATTAAATCATACTTTGCTGTTTTGCTTTCTGATGTTTATGTTAGTATCCTTAAATTAAGGTCATTTTAATTATTAAATTAATTTATTAGCTTGTTAGCTCAGAATATCTTATATCTGGTATGGTTTATTAAATTAAAAAAAATATGATTTCTCTCGGTTATGAAATTATGTGCCTGTAACAGAGTTGCTTTTTGGAAAGTAGACAACAGAGTTGCTTTTTGGAAAGTAGACCAATTTTTGGAGATGTATTAAAAATAAAATATTACATTATCTATATGACAAACAGAGTTAATCTCTAGAATTTGTTTGCACTTATATTTGATATAGTCACAGTAAATCATTAGAATTATATAGTATTAACTAATATAAGATTTTTGAATGAATGGATTTCATCAAAAGAAGAAAAAAAAAGAATGGATTTCATCTCATTCATTTGTAATTTTATATACGATGGATTGCTTTATGTCCTGACACACTATACATTGTCTACAAATTTGACGGATTAGAAACAGAGGATTTGATTTTTTGAAAGGGCATAATTGATTCTGACTGTTTCTTGGTTTGTGTGTTAGTGTGTATTGTGGGTGAGTTGACAAAGTTCATCTCTTTAGCTGGGGCTGAAAAGTAACTCTTTTATTTTGATTTTCCATTACTAATTTTGGTTCATTGACATTTGAATAAATACTGCTGAATTCAATTTTAAAAGCCAGTCTTATTAAGTAGTTGACTCCAATATTATATTGGGTATTTTAATGGATTCCAACGTACTGAACACGGATCCGAGTCCATACGATCAGTATAATTTAATTCCCAGTAAAAATCATTTTGTTTACAAAAACAAGCCACTGTGTCTGTCATTAATATAATTCACAAAATTTAAAACATTTTTAAATTTTAATATCCGATAAATTAAACTTAATCATACATTTTTAATTGGGTTCGAATTAATTATCACTCGGATCTATTTAAATTAGTTGAATCCGGCCCAACTGTGCAGTCACTCGGATCCATTTTTTTGAAAGTCAGATAAACATTTACTAAAAAATTAAAACTATCAAAGAGTAATCAATAAAGATAATAATTATAACAAAAATAATAAAGAAAATTATTATTCAGTAAAAAACTGAGTAATTAGTTTCTTTATTGTTTTCCAAAATGATCAAGCAGATAATTATCTTAGTTTAACAAAGATCCTCCTTTATTGCTTTCTTGGCGGTGAAGTCTACTGACATCAATAAACAACAAAAAAAAAGAATAACAAATAAATAAATAAACAAATAAATAAGTAAGTAAAAATCCATGAATCTTCCGAATTTACCTTTTTATTAATTAAACCCAAAAATTTCCTTTCTCTAATTAATAGCAAATCTTTCCTTCCTTATTTTCAATTTTTTGCTTATTAACGGCTATCTCACTGACTATACTTTCCTTCTATAACGTCTCTCTCTCTTCTATGCTTGCCTTCTATCAACTTCTCTTCTCTCTGTTCTTATAAATACTTCACCTCCTCTCCTCTCCTCTTTCATCCTCACAAATCCAAATCAATTCATCAATCAATGGCATTCGCTCTCAATTCCACAAACCCAACAATGGAGAAATCCTCCGGCGTTTCTAACTCTTCTCCTCTTCCGATCGAATTTCAGATCACAAGAAGAAAGCGATCCGACTTCCACCATTATTACAAAGCAAGAAACTTTGATCGCTCTGCCATTACTGAAGAAGAAAAAGCCGCCCATATCCTAATCATGATGTCTCAAGACAAATCTTTTCTCAAATATTCTCCCCCCAAATCAAAACCACAATTTGCGATCAAATCCGCCCCCAAATCAACAGAATTCCCTATCAAATCCCCATCCGTTTCAAAAGTCGTATTCTCTGTCGGGCCCAAATCCGTTTTGGGATCCGCATCCTCATCCCATGAGTGTTCTACATGCGGCAAGACGTTTCCTTCACACCAGGCTTTAGGAGGGCACAAAACGATGCACAACAGACCAAATCTCAAGAGAAAGAGGTCTGACTCTGAAGTTCCTCTCGTCAATGGAGTCCTACCAGTACTAGAGAATTCTGGTACAGTTAGAAGGTCGAAATCTGAAGCCCCTCTCGTACCGGTACGAGAAAAGCTCTCTTTTAAGCTCCACGTGTGCAAAGAATGCAGCAAGGTGTTCCCTACTGGTCAGGCTCTTGGTGGGCATATGAGGGAGCATTTTAAAGGAGAAATTCCACGTGAAAAGAAGAAGAAAGTGGAGTTTTTGCATGACAAAACACAACTCAAGAGCAGAATTTCTGAACCCGAAACTGTAGCAGAAGTTCCTCCTCTCATACCGGTCGTCAATGGAGCCGTGCCGGCACAAGCACTAGAGAAGAAGGTGAAGTTTGAGTTTGATTTGAATCTTCCGCCTGAGATGCAGAGCAGTGATTGTGAGAAGAACAATGGTGGTGCTGGAGCAGCTAATTAAGAGAGTCTGAATCGTTTCAGGAAGATAGAAATAGAAAAGATTACAACATTTTTGTAGTTAGGGATTGAAAAGCTAACGTTGTATATGTATGCCAGATTATAACTTTTTGGATGTATTTTGTTTAGATTTGTATGTTTGATTGATTGTTTTGTTGGTTCATGATGATTTTTGAATTGGACTAATTACTCTTGTTGTTTTCTTGTTGGTGCAATTAATTGGGTAATTTTAGTTGAATATTATCTGTTTATTTGTTGCTGTTTTTTTGGGGAAATAGAAGGGGGGAATCGTTTGACATGTAATTTGAGATATGTAGTGGTTATAGTGGTAATTAAATCAGAGTTAAAAAAAAGATAGTTGTAATTAAATCAGAGTTTGCTGTTTTGGTTTCTGATTTTCCTTTTTTTAATGCAAGCTTGAGGTTCAGGTTTCTGATTTTCGGTCAGTAACAGTATTAGTAAATTAAGGTCATTTTCAAGTCCATTAATTAATTAATTTCCCTGTTAACTAACTGGCAACTAATCTGGTATGATTTATGAAATTAAAATATTCAATTTCATTCTGTTGTGAAATTCTGTTCATATGGAACTTTTTTCTTATGAAATTAAAATATTCGTTGAGGTGCACTTAGAAAAATTATTTACGTTAATTATAAGACAATTAGAAGTTTTCAGCATGAAGAATTTAATTTATTTGCACTGATATTTGATATAGTCCCAATTTTTTTTAGTCAAGATACAGTGTCCCAATAAATTACGTTGAGAATTCCTCAAGCTTGTATTACAAAAATATTACGAGAATTAATGGATTCCGCCTTATATATAGATACACTGGATTGAAGTGCTTAGAAATTAAAAAACAAGTAAAGAAATCTCACTAATTTGTGATATAAACGAGATCTTACAAAAAAATTGAAATCCTAACCCAACATTTTTTTGAGATAAATATTCAATAGATGATCTTTTTTGTAAAATACACAACTGTAAGACCAACAGTTGCCTGGAATATATTAGGTCCATCAATGTAAGGCCCAAAAGGCCTCACTTGAAGTGGATTAATTATAAAATTTATATGATCCAAGTATTTGTTATCAAATGATGAATGACATGACAATGTTAATTCATTAGTCATGCTGATAATGCTAATGATAAATCCAAGTATATAATCATGGATTTGTCATGTAACAAGCCTCATGCAAAATATACATCACCGCAACGTTTCTGTGAGCCAACTATGCTAAGTATTCAATAAATAATCCTAAAATTGGAACAAGACAAGCATAATATTTGCATATATAATAAAAAATTCTTGAAAGAATCACATAATATATTCATATATTGAATCAACTATTACAAAGTTTAAGCACAATCATCTGTCCGACTTTACAAATTTCTAATATCAATGAGATATGAGAGAAAATCAATATAATTAGTATCTGATATTAGTGATAATTATGGGAACGCCCACGATGACCCTAATTTTGAGTGAGTTGTTTCACTTTGGGCATGCTTGATTTGGGGGACTTTTATGTGCAAGGGATTTTGGATTACGCCCTTATTCATGAATTTGTTAATTCATCTTGATTTACAGAATTTTATTTGTAATGAGACAAAAAATGACGATCTCCTAACTCTTCAATAGGGTAGGATGTATTTTGTAGTACGAGTTTGATAAAAAATTTATAAAATTCATGATTTTTGAGATTTAAAATGCATGTATCATAAAATTCACAAAATAAAAATAATGAACTTAGACCAAATTCATGATTCACAAGTCCATGGATCTATAATCCATTAAATCAAACATGCCCATTATGAAGGTAAACTTGACAAGGATCCCGTTTCTTAGCAGCCTAAAGTACAAAACCTCTCTCTTCTTCATCTAATTACCTACCAAAGGTCAAGATGAGAGGTCCTAATATCACAACAATCAGCACGGCACCAGCTACAATGGCGATGCAAGTCCACTTTCGGTTGCTCTTCTGGTATTCACGAGCAGACTCGAGCTCAACAGTTCCTCTTTTTACGAATGAGCTCGCGTGTGCTACGTGGCTCTCGATATCATTCAGTTGGTGACCTTGCGCCTCCACCAGTGCCGCCATGTCAAGGAACACTTGGTGCAGGTCTAGCAAGCTCTTCTCTATCTCTTTTACTGCATCGTGTCGCTCTTGTATTTCCGAAATAGTGTCAATTATCTGTTTATGTTATAATATGTTTATAACAGTTAAAAAATTTAGATTATTAATTTTTCACTATATGAATACCTTGTAGAACATTTATTTTGTGATAATATATTGAGAGTTCCGAAATTTCACCATGTTTAAATCCGACCTACTTTGTTATCCATTTTTTAATTCATGCTTCTAAGAAAAAAACATGCTTGGGTAACTAACTTAGCAAGGTACATTCTGGATACATTTCATACGTTTAAATATTTCCAAAAAAAATATAAACAACGAAAATCTTTTTATTATGAAAAAGCTGTATTTTGGTTTCCAATAATTTGTTAGATATAATGGGATGACAAAAAAAATTATCACCTGCCCTCTGCCTTGCTCTTGAATCGCCTTCTGCAAGAACGTCTCGCTCTCACCAGAGGAGATCAAATTGTCGATCGTCTGCTCATCAGCCTTTTCTCCTGTAACAGTAAAATACCTCCTCTCAATAGTCTCCTTATACTCGGTTGCCATGCGAGTCCTCAAACCTTGAAAATCATCCATCAAATCCTTCAATTTCTTCCCCAACCCACTAACAACCGACGTTCGGGTCCGATCGGCCGATGATCCAGGCCCACAGCCAGGCTGCTTTCTGTTAACTGCATTCGACCGATCAAGGGCTTCAAGTTTCCCCTTGACCTGCTTTGCTTTCCGAAGCACTTGCCCCACATCAGCATCCATTTTTGACCTGAGTTCTTTGACGGTTTTAGCGTTGTGGGCCGTCTTGGTCCCTTCGTTGTGTTCTTGGAGTTGTCGGTAGAGTTTTTCGAGGGATCGAAGGTCCTCTTTTACCGACTCGACTTCCTCGAAGAATTTGTAGAGGTTTACATTGTCTTTTCCGTCGAGAATAGATCATTCATCTTGAGAAATTTTGAATTGAGTGTCTAGAATTGGAATTAGAGGCAGAAAATGAAATGTAGGATTCAACGAATTCTTGAAGAAGAGATTAGTAATGTTTAATTTAATTTCTTGATCGGATTTGTTTTTGTAATGGATGTGAAATTAGGGAGAAGGTAAATCATTCTGCTAAAGACAAGCCAAATTTAGAATGAGAATCCATTCAGTTACAAGACAAGCCAAATTTAGAATGAGAATCAATTTAGTTAAAATATATGCTAAATTTTTGAGAACTCTTCGAGCTTAATTTTGTGAATGTAAAAAATTCACAGCAGTCTATTTTTGGTACAAAGTTTTTTAATTGATACAAAAAGTAACATCTAATAGAATTCTAACAAAAGTCAACAACTCTATTAGCCATGACATGAACCTTATGGTAATAACAATTTTCAAAAACAATGAATGCATATAACTGATAAAAGATGAATATTTAAAGAAGAGACGGGATTCATCAATGATGTATTGGTTCTATTGAACTCTTGACTATGGATTCTAAGAATTTCTGAAAATAGAGCCATTCTTACTTTGTACTGTTAATACCATTTAGCTTTATATTCATAATTAATAACAATTTAACAAAGTTTAAAGGTTCGCTTGGATTTGATGGCTAATAATGCTAGGGATCTCCAAAGTACAAACTGTTTGTAAATTTGGACTGGAACAACTTTAGGGACATAATGTGAAGAATTCCTTGCATCAAATAAGAAACCTAGACATGATCCACCAGTACACAATACACCAAGTCCATTCAACCTCACTTCTAACTAAATCCATTCCACAAAAGATCATAAAAAAGGAAAAAGAAAACACAGATAAAACTTAAACCATCTAAACACATAATTCTACTCAGACCCCTAACAGATTATACAAATTTTCACTTAAACCCTCCATTCTTTCCAAATTCAATTATTCAAGCAGGCGTAGGCATCACTTTAGGCTTCGGTTTCACTTCCACTTCTTGCACCGACCGAATAAATATCTGATCAGGCTCATGCCTTCAAAAACCAACACGAAAAATCAGTAAATTTTGCACAAACACCCCTAAGAATTATACAATTAAAAAATATTAATTTTCTTACGGAATATCGCCATCTTCAAAAGTATAACTGGAAGCAACGGCCAAAAGATGACCGTCTCTGCTAAAAGACAAGGCTGATATACTGGTCGGATATTTGGAGTACTACACAAAAATAAATAATAAATAAATCAGAAAAAACTATAATTATAATTATGAATTAAATAAATTTTTAACTTTTTGATTAATTTTACCTGATAAAGCCTCTTTTTGTTAATTCCGTCCCATACGTTTACGTACCCATCACAACCGCCCGTTGCAAATGTCCCATAACTATAAAAATAAAATAAATATACATAAAATAGAATAAAATAAAATAAAGTATAATATATTAGTATGTACATTGGATGAAAGGCAATAGCATTGACAGGATAAACAATGTCTCGCCCGCCCTCAGATCTTCTGTGGCACTTAAATGCATACCTATCCATTAAAAAACACAAAATATTATGTAAGAAAATAAAAATAATGTTCATATTTTTTTTGTTATTAAATAGACAGAAAATTAAAGATTCGTACTTTTTAGACTGAGCCGCCTCAGACATCTCAAAGAACTCCATCGCGACTCTCCCTTCAACCGAACTCAATGCAAACCCTACATCCAAAACAAACAAAAAAACAAAATTAAATCATTAAATAAGTGATATTTCCAAAATAGCCCTAAATTATCTAAAACTGCAAAAAGAAAACATCCACTCTCAATAAAAATTTCAAACGGAAAACTTCATTAAAAAAAAACCTCCTATACTTTCACACATCTACAGAAACCCCTGACAGCATATGAATAATAAAACGCTAAAAAAAAAGACAAGCATGAACTCCAAAAGCAGGGGTATTTTAAGCATTCCAAAACCCCAGGGGCTTTTCCGCAAAACTCCTCTCTACATCCCAACCTACCGGTCCCATTAGGATAGCACCTAACACACCACGTCCGATACTTCAATAACGAAAACCGCAGGGACCTTCCCGTAAAATCTCGATTTTATCACATTCCTTTATAACCTACCTCCGTAATGGAGGGGTTTTTCGCAATTTGGGACAACGCAAGGACCTCATCGCAAACCAACCATTTCAACAGAAAAGGGTACAATATTACCTGTGCCGTTGGGGTAGCACCTGACGCAGCGGGTCTGATACTTCAGACTCGACTCCCTCCTCTGCTCGGGCTGAGCCATGTTCCTCAAGTCATACACGTTAATGTGCCTGCCAGCTGTCGCGACGGCCAGCCGGTTCCCTACCAAAGACATCGAATAGACTCTCTCGCCCTGGTGGTAGGTCCCCACAGGGCTCTGCTGGGCCCCGCGCGGGTCCCAGCACTTTATGCTTTTGTCCCAGCTGCCTGTGATCACCTGCCCTGCGGTTATAAGAAATGGATGTGTGTGTAAGAAAGAGGAATTTATTTGTGGAGTTAATTGTGAGAAAGAGTGATTGTATTGTCCTAGCTGCCTGTGATTAACCTGCCCTGCGGTTATAAGAAATGGATGTGTGGGTAAGGGAAGTTGTGGTTGAAGTATTTTAAATTAAGGGAAGTTTGGAAAAAAAAAAGGGACTGTGTTATGCCTGAATTGCAAAATGGCCCCTGCGTTGATGGAAATTACAGAAATAGTTTTGTAAAAGGGAGATGTTAATTAATATTTTTAAAAATTATTTTTCAGGTGGTGAAACTATTAGAACTGACGGTGTTAACTTTGATCTAACAATAGGAGTTTTTTTTTTTGCAATTTAGACAATAATGCAGGGGCTTTTTTTCAAATTTCCTTTAAATTAATTGTGAGGATTATTTGTACCTGTGGCATAAGAATATTCGATGCAGCGGACGGGAGCGTCGTGCCGGCCTAGGATGTCTTCTTTTCCCGAACTGAATACAAACCTGTCAAAAGATGAATTTGAATTTGAGTTTGTGATGTTTGAGATTTGGTTGTTAAAATTGGGGAAGAATGAATGAAATTGAGATTTGAGATTTGGACCTTCGGACAGTATGATCTGCAGAAGCGCTGAATCCTGACGAGTCATCGTGGAAGCAGCAATCAAGCACTGGGCCGCCGTGCATGAATTCCCCTTTTAGTACATTTGCACTCGCGTCATAAAGCCTGACAGTCTAATTAGAGAAAAATATTTCAATTTAAAGTGTTTTTTTTTAACAAAATAAGAAGAAAACCTTACTCGAAATTTGAATTAAGGATGATTTACAAATTGTATTTGACAATTGGTAGCTCTGTTTGAACAAATCAACAGTCAATCGAAAAAAAATCAAGAATCAAAGACCATTTGTTGCAAAAAAATCCAAAACTCAGCACATATTACCTCATTAACCAAAAATAAAAGTGAAAGTAAATGAGCAGATAGTTCAGTCAGTACCTTATCCCAAGAAGAAACCAAGAGATGGTCACTGTGATTCGAGAACCGGAGATTGGAGATCCCGTCGGACGGCGGTTTAACCAGTTCCTTCCCTCCGCTGCCGAGCGGCACAGGCGCGGCGCTCATGGTCGGATTCAGCTCCGATTCTCCAACTAGGGTTTATCAAAGAGAAGAAGTATAGTATTAAAAAAAAAGTATATTTCTTTGTAGAAATGAGAGCTGATTGAGTGAATAATGGCGCTGAAAGGATTTGAAATCGAGAGAAGAAAAAGGAGAAGGAGAAGAAGGGTTTGAGATTTGAGATTTGAGATTTGAGATTTGGAATTTGAATTTAAGAGGGCTTTAGATTTCGGATTGCAATTTTGAAGTTATTGAGATGTTAGACCGTGTCACTTCCATGTGGGTCCCATATATCAGTGAACGTTCTTTGTTGTCTTAGTAAACCATGTCCATGTAAATAATTCTTGCTCAAGTTTTACGCTTCTGTTTTGATGTTCTTATAGGCTATAGACACGTAGGATATTTACAAGTGTTTACATGTCATGGTTCTCTTCTTTTGATTGGAAAACGCAATAATCTATTGAGAATCTGACACGTTAGTAGTTAGTAAGAAGAAGTAAGATATTAAGGTGTGATTTAACTTTAATTTTTGGTGAGTAGGTTGGGCTTTAAGGACTGGATTTTTTTTGTATTTTATGGGCTTTTTCTTTGTAGGTATAACTAACACAGCTTTTGAATAAAATAGGGGCAATTTTATTTTACGCCATGTAAAAATTTACAATTTTATATTTGCTTTTCTAAAAATGTAAATTTCCAATTTGACTTCTAAATTCAAATACATCAAATTTATCATTCTAAAACCCATAATATATCTCATTTAAAAAAAATCCATAATAATATCATATTTATTCTTCCATGTATTTTACTACAAACTTGATATGTCTGACAAATAAATATAAAAATAATGTAAAATTTTCATTTTTACATTACACTGCACATTTGTTTTCTTTTTTCTATTTTTTCCACATACATTTTAACATTCCAATGTTGGTGTGAGGGAAACTTTCCAAGTCAGAAAAACCAATTCAAAATTAGCTTATAATATAAACTTCCTCTATCAATTTTATTCAAACACATAAAATGATTATGATAATTTATCGCAAATAGTATTTTATAATTTGACCTCTGTTTGTATTATAAAATGATAAAAGAAAAGAAAAAAAAATAGATGTGTCATTCTGCCTAATCATTCCTTGTTTTTGATCTGCAGCATTGCTAGTTGTTTTCCAGTGTTTTTTTTATTTTTTCGTAGCCTATTATTTGCTAGTTTTTAATATTTGTTTTGAAAATACTTATATATAGATTAAAGTATTCTAACATTATTTTTTCTTGTCGTCAGAGAAAGAACAGGTAACAATGTTCATTTTTTATTTTTTTAATAATGTTTAAGAATTAAATCGTAAATAAATACTTTTCCACAGATAGGCTTAACCTATATATTATATGAAATAATATATTTTATTGTATCATATTTTATGACGACTTTTTAAAATAAATATAGTCAGAAAATAATTCCATTACTAATATATTTCTACAATCAACACGTATAGCATCCCCACATTGGATATATTATGTAATTTGGGGATCTTCCTTAGATTCTTTTTTTATAAGTTTTATCCTTAGACTTCAGAAAAAAAAAAATTCCATTGTATTGCACATTGAGCAGGCCGGCGGCACCAAATCACCAAGAAATTCCCATTTGAATTTGAGAATTCCATTGTATATATAAAAATAAAATTGTTAAGTATGAATATTTCTTGTTGCTTAATAAACGAAGTCTAATTTCACAATCCATGCCGACTTGAGTCACTGTTGTGATTGTGATTTCCCTATCATTTTTACATGATGATCTGTTCTGCAGTTTCCAAAATTTTAGGATTTGAGTTAAAGGGGAATTTTTCAAAAAAAAAAAAACACTAATTTTAAAATATTTAAAAGATTCTCATTTTTTCGATTCCCTCTGTAAAAAAAACTTCCTATAAGTTTGATTGAATTTTTGAATCTTTAATTTTATACTGTTTTTATCTTTAACATTTTGTCTATATTTTTACTTTTTAACCAAAATAACTCTCATTGATTTATTTTATATTATATTTTTATTCAATCTTAAGTAATAAATAAATAATATTTTGTCATACAACATTTCACCATATTGTATTATGATGATATACTATGATACATTATATATAATATAAAATTGTAAAATAGAATAATGTGTTGTAAAATAGTATCATAAAACATCAGACATTATGTCATAAAATATTTTATTTATTTATTTATTATTTTAGATTAAATAAAATAATTTAAAAAAATATGTATTTTGGTCAAAAAAAAGAAAAAAATGGCAGTGTTAAAAAATAACACTAGAAGGGTAAAATTTCAATCCATTTTATAGAGGATTTTTTAGATATTCATGAAAACTAGAGTGTTTTGGTAAATTTTCCTTAAATTAAGTATACAGGTTCAGTTGTGAAATAGAATAATTCCTGTTTATATTTTTTTAAGTGAAGAAAATGTTTTATTTAATACATAGTTGATGTATATCTAATAAATTATATATGAGGTGATTTTTTTTACAAAAAAATTATTTGGCCAATACATGACAACATTGTTATATTTCAAACTCTAAATTGTTAGTTCAAATTTTAAGCGTACGAGATGAAATATATATGATTTGAATATGTCCTAACCCAATTTTTAAAAGAATAGGAGATATATATATATATATATATATATATATATATATATATATATATATATATATATATATCATTACCATCATGCACTATAAAAATTTATCAAAATGTGTATGTATATTGTTTACAAATTATGCTTCTTATTTTGATGATACATGATGATAATGATATAAATATCCGATTCTTTTGAAAATTGATCAATAACATATTCAAAATTTATATATTCCATTCGTACGGTTGGAATTCACATTACCATTTTTTTATAGATGATGTTATCATGCATTGGCTGAATAAGTCCGCTGTCAAAAAAACCTAGCTCATTATATATTTGAATTATGAGAAATTTATTTTTAGTCATTCTACTATTATATATTTAACAATGAGTGTTCATTTTTTGTTTTAACTATTCAATTTGTTCTCTTCTAACTTTCTAACTTAATCATCAATTTTAATTTCAATTTTAGATTCAACTCTAGATACAGTGCATTCAATTTAATTAACCATGCAAGGCACACGGTGTGGTTTTTTTAAGTAATAGTAAATGGGACTATGGGAGGAAATTACAGTACGTCTATATTGAGGGAAAGGATCACATGATCAGTTGTATTGTAATCATATATATATATATATATATATATATATATATATATTTGTAAGAAGCATTTTATATGAATTTTACCTTTTTTGAAAAATCATAAAAAACATCTAATTTAATTTCTTTGATTTTTTTACGAAATGCCTTATTCCACATTTATTTATGCCAACGGCGGACGGGTTCAAAATAAAAAGAATTCCATATTTATCCAGTTTAAAATACAATGAAAATTAGAGTCTTAAACAAAAAAATGAAAAAACGAAAAGAAAAGAAACAACGAAAATTTCCTCATGAATTTATAGGAAAACATTCCATAATACATTAATGATTTTGCTATCTTAAAATAAACTTAATCAGCCTAATTAATAAATAACGACCCTCCTGACAACCTACCTAGATTTACCCTTGCATCATTCCAAACTCAAAAAGAGCGACTTCGCACCAATCTTACTGAGAATTCAGAAAAGGCTAAATGGGTGGATTGGGAAAATGTTGACACCGGCGGGACGGGAGATCCTCATAAATTCGGTTATATCGAGTATGGCGATTTACTTCATGTCTGCTATCAAATTGCCGGCCTGGTTAATACAAAGTATAAACAAGATACAACGGAATTTCTTCTGGAGGGGCGGAGACGGTAACCAAAAAGGCATAAACCTAGTCAGCTGGGAGACCTTGTCACTCTCTAAGAAGAAAGGGGGATTAGAGTTTCACGACCTACAAGCCTTTAATGATTCACTACTTACCAAATGGTTATGGAAAGCTTGCTCTCAGAATCAAGGTCTCTGGAGAGAAGCGATGATCCTTTTTTACGGCGGCGCAAACTTTCCACTTATGTCGAGCTCAGAAGCTTCTCCCATCGTCGCCTCTGGTGCAATCTCTTAAAGAGATCGCGCCATTCTTCCTTGCTTCTGTGAACGTATACATCGGCGATGGGAACCGAACCCTTCTATGGGTGGATGGGGGCAAACACTTAAATTCAAGTTTCCCGAATTATTCTCATTTCTAGAAAATACGATGAAACGGTTGCCAAAAGATTAAAAAATTGGGAAAACACCGCATTCCGTGGGACCTTATCCGTGACAGCGGAAAGGCAACTCCAACTCCTAACGGGACACCTAGAAGACGTGCAAAGGAACCAAACCGAGGATCGGGTGGTATGGAGGTAGGAAAACAATGGCCGGTTCAGTACAAAATCGCCATACAAAATCATGTAGAATGGAGGGCTAATGCATAAAGATATACAAACACTGTGGGGAATAAAGGTACCGCCAAAAATAAAAATATTCTTATGGAAAGCCATACGAAATAGGCTACCAACCGTCGACAACTTGCAAAGAAGGGGAGTCATGACGGTAAATTGCTGCTTACTTTGTAAATAGCAAGAAGAAATCCTAGACCATCTACTGGTTTCGTGTGCATTCACCGCACAACTGTGGCAGCAAAACGCCACAACAGGGGGACACCCTAGTACTAATACACCGAGCTGACCTCCACAAGAACCGTCTTTCAACTATTTGCAAACTTCGCAATCTGGCGCAAAAAATGTAATAGAACGTTTAGAGATGATAGCCGAAATTTCACATCCGTACTTAACTCGGCAAAGGACGATTTTAACAGCTGGCGGAAATACACCCAGGGAGAGACATAGCTTGAAAAGAGTACAACGAAGAGGGAGAAGGATGGCGGCCGAAGGAAGAAGGAAGGGACGTAATGCAACTCGGGGTTCATACTTAATGGACTACTTAGGCTATACTCATGCATGAAGATACCGATAACGTTCTCATCTCTATACCTACACAAGCACACAATAATAAATAATTATGGGAAATTTTTCAAAAACCCCCTAACTTTTCTGAATATTATAAAAAACCCCCCATCTTTTTAGATTCCTTCAAAAACCCCCTATCTTTTTAGCCTTCTTCAAAAACCCCCAACTTTTTTGAAAATTATCAATAACCCCCTCTCATTTAGTTATATTTTTTAAAATGACAGTTTTACCCCTCTCATTTTAGTATAGTTTTATTTTATTTTTTAAGTGATATTATTATTTTCAATATTCCAACTTATATTGAAAAAATTATATATTTTACAAAAATGTAAAAAAAAAATTAATTGGAATATTTTTTTAAATATAATTTGGAGTAAAATGGCAATACTGACCATAATCCTACAAAAAATATAGGAAATTTGCAAAAAAACCCTGTATTATGTCTAAAATACAAAAATATTTTTAAATATAATTGGAAAAAAACATTATGAAAAATATTTTTTTGAAAAAAAATTGTTTCACAAAAACGTTTGTGTTTCGGAAAAATATTTATTTAACAATTTGTTTATTGAAAAATATTTTTTTTATAAAAATATTCTTTTCTTAAAAAATATTAATTTTTTTTAAATTAAAGATTTTTAAAAAATATATTTTTAAATGTATATTTTAAGAAAAGAATATTTTTTATAAAAAAATAATAAATATTTTTAATAAAAAAAATTGTTAAAATATTTTCTGAAACATTTTATTTTTCAAAAAAATATTTTTAAGAACATTATTTTTCAAAAAAAATATTTTTCATAATGTTTTTTTTCAAAAAAAATATTTTTCATAATATTTTTTTCCAATTATATTTAATTTTTTTTTGTATTTTAAACATAATACAGGGTTTTTTTGCAAATTTCCTATATTTTTTGTAGGATTATGGGTGTATTGTCATTTCACTCCAAATTATATTTAAAAAAATATTCCAATTAATTTTTTTATTTTTTTGTGCATTTTTGTAAAATATATAATTTTTTCAATATAAGTTGGAATATTGAAAATAATAATATTACTTAAAAAATAAAAATAAACTATACTAAAATGAGAGGGGTAAAATTATTATTTTAAAAAATATAACTAAATGAGAGGGGGTTACCGATAATTTTCAAAAAAGTTGGGGGGTTTTTGAAGAAGACTAAAAAGATAGGGGGTTTTTGAAAGAATCTAAAAAGATGGGGGGTTTTTGATAATATTCAGAAAAGTTAGGGGATTTTTGAAAAATTTCCCAATAATTATTGTGGTTACTGATTTGGTTGTCTGTAATATATTTTTTCTCATGATACCCTCCATGTGAGACGGCCCTCCTTTCCTTTTTGCTGTTTTCTCCCTCCTTTATTTCGTTTAGTTTTTTTTATCTTTAAATCACCTAAAACTATTATCAATGAAGTTGTATAACTGAATTTTGATTAATAAAATTACGCAAAAGATATTTAACCTCTCCATTTTTATCCAAAAAAAAGCCTAATTAATAAATATAAAATGATGTAAATTTACATTTTTTTTACATTAATTACATTGCACATTTCTTTTTTTTTTAAGCATTCCAATGTTGGCGCGGGGAAAACTTTCTTAGTCAGAAACCAATTCAAAATTTGCTTACAGTTTGATATTATATTTTCTCCGTCACAGTTTTGACTTCATGTTGCCAATCTGTAATTTTTTATAATTTGACTTCATATTTGATTATTAGATTCAATGATAAAATCAATATAAAAGAATTGTAAGTGTCTTTTTCTGCCTAATCATTCCCTTGTAAAAGTTGTATTGTTCTTCCCTGCTAGTTGTTTTCACCTCTATTGTGTTGATTTTATTTTTGATAGTTCGAACCTGATTTATGTTCATTAAACGGCCATAAACAATTTGTAGTGTAATTAGGATATGTTGGCCTGTTGGGTGATTTAAAGAAGAGACAATAATATTCATTAATTTTTTGTTTACTTAGTATTTTAAGAATTAGTTATTTATATATACTGTTTCAAAAAAATAATAGTTATTATATAACCAAATAACTACTTTTCCACAGATAGACCTACATATATATTATATGAAATTAAATGTGCTATTATATTATATATTATATTGAAGAAATTATGTCATAGACAGTGTTGGATTAGAGATTAGATTATGAGAAAAACATTTATTCAGTTCATATATGAATGAGTGTATGGGTGACTAATATATTCACATATATTAGATCGACCATTAATGACACTTCAGGTTCACGTTATCAGAATACGTGATTCTGATAGTAAAACTGTGAACCAACGAATGATATTCTAAACTGTCCCTAGTGATATGTGGGATATTTATAGAGATAAACATGTTAGATTTCTACCGTTCATAACACAGCGAAAAAAAAAAACGAAACAAAATCGAATTCGAAACCCAAAAGAAGGATCCGTGAATTACAATTAAATCAAAGAAAAGTTCATAACTTTCTACCTTCGGATTACGCTTAATCTGTGATGATTGAAAGCGAATTTGGTTGATGTTTTTCTTTGCCCGATTCCAAACAGGTTTCCAAACCGATCCTTTGAATGTTTCACCTAACCAGTCTCACAAACCGATCTCCAAACGAACCGATTCTCCAAGCAAACCGATTCTCAAAACAAAACGATTCTCCAAACAAAACCACGGTTCCGCACTTCGCTTCGTCCTCTACCGGTATCCACACGAACAACCCCTTTGAATGGATAAATAACGATATATGCTAGTATTTGTTCTTCATTTTCCTCACAGAAATAACAAGAGAATAATTTTCGGATTTTTCTCTCCTTTCGTCTCACAAAAGTTGGACAAAAATAATATGCCTTCATTAATCATTTTGGGGTGTCTCTTGTGCCTATATAGCCCATAAGTTTCATATCCTATGTGCATGGCAACTATGTAACCATATATGCAACACATTTTATCATATAAGATGTAGGATTGGATGTGTCACTTGACTATGTAGCTATTCATACAACTTATTACATAAGTTATGATTTTTCTGTGTACGTCTCAATGGTTGTTCTTTGTGTGTGACCTTGTATGTTTACTTAATATTGGCAATAATCACAACGGATTATAAATCATAAGTGGCATCTAGCAAGACATCATGATTATCCAAATTAAGCAAGTATAGATGATTCGATCAAACATAATTTATGTTCATGCATTGTATCCCTTTGTTACACGATATCTATATCGTCCATAAAGCATGGTATGTATCAACCTTACGTTGGTCGATAAATATTTCTTGACACCGGATTTGATTAAACATGAAATGACATTAATAACTCCTTATTAATTCACTCGAGCACGGCCGTGCGTTTCTTCAATCAAAGCTTCAAGAGGCCTAAAGATATCTCTCTCAATTTATGAGAGGAACAAATCATATCTTAATTAAACTCTTTCCTCCGCATAATTTATTATATATCTAATTATAATCTTTATGATCGCCCGGTTAAAGATGATGTTAGATTATATTAAAGTATAAAATTTCTCATGTAGGAAACTGAGATAATCTCAAGTCTAAAGATTACAGATACATTATTTAGTGAGAATAACTAATGACACGAACCATGTAGTATTCTCACAGTGGGTCAATCCAGTATATGGTCTCCAACATATACTTATGTTAATGACTTAATAACTATTATTCATGATCAGTAAAACATGACCATCAGTCAACTAATATACTGATGTACATTTATAGCTTATCATAAAGTATGTTTGTCTCACAAACATCCTATGAATGATCAGGGACGATTTAGAATATCATTCATAATACTTTATAGTTTTACTATTAAAGTCACATACTTTGATGATAGAAAGCTGAATATCATATTCAAGGTCATTTTAGTAATAAGAATAAAATAACACATTTATTATATAAAATATCTCTAAATAAACACAGTGTTTGTTTAACACAATACATAAATCTAGGCCTCAAATATATTGGCCTAGGGCATACTACTAACAAAATATACTTCAGGTTAGAAGCTACATATCTACACTAGTATATTCGTAGACTGAATGATCATGTTCTGCTGATCATGGACATAGGGTTAGAGAACACGTACTGGACTGACCACACTATGAGAATATGCATGGTATATGTCATTAGTGATTCTCATATGAATAGTGTGCTTGTTCCTACGACCTGAGGTCACCATGGATTTCTGTATGAGGAACTGCATATTTTAATATGATTTTACGTCATCCGTAATGGGATGATCATTAGGGTCATCATTAGGTATGCACTAAATCATGACGAGGAATGTGAGTGACCAAGTTGGGATTTGTTCCTCTCGTTAAGAGGGAGATTTTTCTGGGCCCCTGATGAATTAGGATTGAAGGAAATGCATGGCCACGCTCAAAATGGATTAACATGTGTGTTAATATCATTTGTATTTGTTCAGTCTAATTCTCGACCTGGAAAGAGACTTTGATCAAACTCAAGGGCGATATATTACCGTGCCTTGTGATTAAGACGTATATCATAGAACAAAAGGAATAATCAAATGTCTATTCAGATAGGTTTATGATATCTGATCATTTCATTTAACATGGGTAGTCATGACACCAGTCTAGAGGTTATTCATGACTTACGATCTTTGGAAGATCGTTGCCAGCATTAAATGGAACCTACACGGTCACACATAGAACAACGTCTATTCGGGAAGGAAATGCTCTTAAATAGTTACACATATGATGTATAAATAGGTGAAGGAAATAATCGATCATTAGATGATTGATATAAATGATTGTGCAAAAATCAGCATAGTTCTGTTGGCAACAGAACAATTCCGTTGCTAATGGAACAGTTCCATTGCCAATGGAACAGTTCCGTTGGCAACATAACTCAGCCAATTTCTCGACAACCAAGTTTTTAGATTAGGAAACCCTATTTCCTTGGCAATGGAATAGGTCCGTTGGCAATGGAATAGGTCCGTTGGGAACGGATAAGTGCTGTAATTAGGGTTTATGTTATGGTAACTAAGCAATCATTCACCTCCCTCTCTAGTATAAATAGAGGGGCAGTCCCCCTCTATTAGACACACATTACAAAGCCTCCAGACTGCCATAATACAGAGAGAAAGAGAGAGAGAGCCTCCTGAAAGTATTTCCGGACTCGTATAGCCGAGTCCGGTTATTCCGACAATTCGAAGTTCGACGTGGATACGAGTAGAGGTCTTCTGCTTTGAAGACTAGTGAGCGATCAGTTTCTTTACCCTAGGAGAAGTAAGGAGTTCGTTCGAGTCGAGCTTTAGGAGCACGAAGGAGAAGGAAGCAAGACGGAAATTCGTTCAGACCTACATCCGCTTCTCTCTCCCGGATCAGGAAGATCCGAAGTATAAATTTTAATAGCATAATCTCGTACTTTTATTCCCTTAACGATGATCGTACATGGCTACGGGTTTCCCAACATATATTACATGTCATCTTTTTAAGTAAATTTTCGTAAGAAAATAAAATAATTAAAACAATTTTCTATTGTATATATTGCATTTTGAGCAGGTGGCAGCTCCAAGAAATTCCCATTTGAATTTCATGCTCTTTTATTTATGAGCTTGTCTATAGACTACAGTACTCCACATTGAAAATATTAATTCTGATGAACGGTCCAGATTAACCTGAAAGTGGAGTTTTGTATACATTTTTTCTATATAAAATAAATGATAAAATTGTAATTAGGGTCTAATTATTTTCCTTTCTTTTTTTTCTAATTGTCCCGTGACTCTTCATCTGCAAAGTACTTGAAATCATGAAAGAAACCATTTTATTCGAGAAACGGAGAAAGAAAGAAAATATTTGGAATTGATTTATTTCTTCTTTTATTCTCTACATAATTGATTGTTATTCTAGAAGATTGTATATATTTATAGCAAGAAATAAAATATTGGGCATAGATTTGTTTCTTCTTTTTTAAGCATGACAATAATTAATATAATATGACACAACGTTATATTATATTATGTTATATCATATTACATTATACTATACTATACTATATTATATTATATATTATTTTATATTATATTATACTATATTTTATCATATTATATTATATTATATTATATTATATTATATTATATTATATTATATTATATTATATTATATTATATTATATTATATTATATTATATTATATTATATTATATTATATTACATCATACTATACTATATTATACTATACTATATTATATTATATTATATTATATTATATTATATTATATTATATTATATTATATTATATTATATTATATTATATTATATTATATTATATTATATTATATTATATTATATTATATTATATTATATTATATTATATTATATTATACTTTATTATTTTTTACCATATTTTACTATATTACATTATACTATATTATACTATATTATATTACATTATATTATACTATGTTTCATTATACTATATTACATTATATCATACTATACTATGTTTCATTATACTATATTATATTACATAGTACTATATTATACTATCATATTTTACTATATTACATTATATTATATTATACTATATTATATTACATTATACTATATTATATGATATCATACTATACTATATTTCATTATACTATATTATATCATACTATATTATATTACATAGTACTATATTATATTATATTATATTATATTATATTATATTATATTATATTATATTATATTATATTATATTATATTATATTATATTATATTATATTATATTATATTATATTATATTATATTATATTATATTATATCATATTATATTATATTATATTATATTATATCATATTATATTATATTATATTATATTATATCATATTATATTATATTATATCATATTATATTATATCATATCATATTATATGATACTATACTATATTATATCATATTATATGATACTATACTATATTATATTATATTATATTATATTATATTATATTATATTATATTATATTATATTATATTATATTATATTATATTATATTATATTATATTATATTATATTATATTATATTATATTATATTATATTATATTATATTATACTATATTATATTATATTTATACTATATTATATTATATTACAATATACCATATAATATTTATAGTACATTATACTATATTGCACCATACTAACATTAGATTATATCATACTATACTATTGCATTATACTATATTACATCATACTATAGTATATTACACTATATTATTTACATTATACTACATGATATCATACTATACTAGTTTATATTATACTATATTATATTATACTATATATTATATTACATCATACTATATCTTTTCTTACTATATTATATTATATTATATTATATTATATTATATTATATTATATTATATTATATTATATTATATTATATTATATTATATTATATTATTTTATATTATATTACATTATACTATATTGCACTATACTATACATGATACTACAGTATATTACATTATACTATATTATATAATACCATATTACATTATATTATATAATATTACATCACATTACACTATATTACATTACATTGTACTATATTATATCATATCATGCTATACTATATTACATTATACTCTATAATATTACATTACATTACACTATATTACATTACATAATACTATATTATATCATATTATACTATATTACATTATACTATATTATATTACATTATATTTTATTATATCATATTAAATTTATTTCATTTATTATACTACATTATACTAAATTACATCATATTATATTATATTACATCATCCTATATTATAGTATATAATATCAAATATGTATCATACACTCGACGGAGCTTAATTGAAATTTCTGGGGGGACAAAATATAGAAGCTATCTAATATGAAGACATATTATTTTTTTGACTTGGATTGGAGAGAAAAAAAATATAATGATAGTCTTCTTTTATTGATTGAAATAGAAGGCAGAATAAAATGAAAATAAATTTAAGATTAAATCTATGTAATTAATATCACATATCCTAAAAATACCCTTCTAATTTTAACGGTCTTAATTGATTGAATATATCATTAAGTTAAAAAAAATTGAAGTATTATATAGAAGCTCTTTATTTATTTATGATTATTATATATATTATAAAGATAATTTCTTTTAATTATGATTAAACTAAAAAAAAATTGCGAGTATGAATCTTTCGTCAGTTGTCACATCAATTAGTAATCTAACTAGTCTAATTTTAAGGAATAATAATTGATGCCGACTTGTCATTTTATCACTTTCCAGAAATTAGGATTTAAATTAAGCCAAAACAAAGTGAGATTTAAATTCACTTCTATGGCCATTACATATATTTAACATGAATGCTCAATATTGTTTTTAATTTTTTTCAATAAAAAAATATTTTTTGATATTTTAAAACTTGCATATTCAATTTGGTCTCTTCAAAGTTCATCCCCATTTTAACTTAAGTTTTAAATATTCAATTCTTGATACAATGCACTAAAGATGAATATTTTATTTCTTTATTTTAATTTTATTAGGCAAAGCACATGGTTTAATTTTATCAAGTAATAATAAATGAGATGAACATTACATAAAATAAACCAGCCGTAGCCACTGCTAAACTCCGCACGTTCACACTAGCTGTAACCGTAAATATTTCTAAATTCTATATGTCACATGATTTTTAATTAACTTTTATGAAAAACAATACTTAAAAAAAATTAAGATTCAAACATATTATCAATAGATTGAAAGACATGTTAAATGTTAAATACTACTGCTAAATACGTTTTGTTGTAATTCGAACTTAAAATCCCTCTTGAAAATTTAAAGGGACCTAACTGTTTGAGTTAGTAAGCATGGACATTTTTTTTAAAATTAGAACTTCAGATGGGCTTGAATACTATGCGCTTTTAATCAGAAGATTTTATTAATTTAAAATAATCTTATTTTTTATGGAAAAAATAAAAAATTTCAGCTCTAATTGATTTATGCTTGAGTACAAAATTAGCCGAAAGAGTGAAGCTGTTTGATCGTTCATAATTATTAGCTCAAGAGCTAAAGTGAAAGATGATCAAACAATTACATATAGAACGAAAAAACGGGATTATAATATAGTAAAACAAGTTATAAATTAAAAATGGTTTAGTAGAAAATATCATGTAAAATCTTACAAAGAACAAAGAAGGAAAATTTGTAAATATAATATGTATGGTCACATAATAAGATTATCATTCCTTACCATATTATTAGTAGAAAAGAACAAATGTGAAAGAAAAAGAAAGCAAACAGAACGGTTATGTGGACTCACACCAACTAGTCTTATGCAGTTGTACTACTGCTACCATTGTTGTGCTTTAGTTGAGCAGATACTAATTAGTGGAAGGTAAAGTAGGTTAGGGTTAGGTCACTCACTACTCAAGAAAAACAAGATTTATCTTAGTACCTTTTTACACTCAATTAATAAAAATCCATATGTTGAACTAAACCATAAAGCTTTCTAACATCACATGCTATATATTTATCCCTTAAGCTTACAAAATCCCATGCCTCCACCATCTATATAAACAAAACAAAACAAATGATCGAAAAATAACAAAAATAATAATCATCATGAGAAATCTTCTCCAATCCCCTCAACTCCCTTTACCGGCCGCTGCCTCAACCGCCACCGTTGCCACAGCAGACCCCTCAGACTCTATAACAGTCGACTCAGACATAGTCATAATACTTGCGGCTCTTCTCTGTGCTCTCATCTGCATCCTAGGCCTCGCTCTAATCGCACGATGCGCCTCTCTCCGGAATTCCTCAAGTCCAAATTCAAGTCCTAATCCAAATCCAAATTCATCACCACGACAATATCAACAGCAAATTCAAGTTCAACTTCCAATTCCTCGCCCAAACCAAGGATTGAAAAAGAAGGTGCTTAAGTCTTTACCAAAGGTGAGATACGGAAGAACAAATTACTGCCAAAACCAAAGTGAGTGCGCGATATGCTTGATGGATTTTGAGGAAGGGGAGGATTTGAGGGTGTTGCCTATGTGTGGGCACAAGTTTCATGTTAGTTGTGTTGACACGTGGCTTAGGGCCCACTCGTCATGTCCGTCTTGCCGAAGAATTCTTGTGGTGGTTGCTCCACCCATTCAATGGGAGGAGAGAGACGCATATAGGTTGAGGACCACGTAGCGATGATGGTTCGAGTAGTTTTCTTCCCTAGTTTGTCCTATTAAAACGAGACATGTGGTGAAGAAAATATATGACAAATGAAATCTCGTTTAAATGCGTCAATTTTAAGCCCTTAAGTGAGGAATATTTTTATGCAAAAGAGAAAAAAATATTCTAGCTTAATTGATGTATGTAAAATTTGAACTCCAAACTTTTGTATTTTAACTAAAATACTCAACCACTACGTTAAGAAAAATCGCTTGCCTTCTTTAAATATGTCATAAACATAAGATGATTGTAAATGATTTTTTTTAAAGAGACATTATTGTATCGACGGTCTTTTTCCAGGAGGGATCAATGATCAATTCTGTCAAGTGCAATTTTGTGTGTATATATATATATATATATATATATATATATATATATATACACACAAAATTGCACTTGACAGAATTGATCATTGATCCCTCCTGAAAAAGATCTATATATATATATATATATATATATATATATATATATATATATATATCAAATCTACTGAATAAGGGTGGAAGAAAGATGATGAACTGAAAATGCTTCGAGTAAAAAATTCAAAACATTTTTATTTTTATCGTATGTTGCAACAAACAGAAAAGAAAAAAGGTCGACGACTAGCAATCATCGTTGAACCTTGAAGCATAGACGCCCTTTTGGTTTTAAAAATTCTGCTTGGAAAATATGTGGTTTCAAAACAGAACCTTCTAACTTTTAGGTATATTCTTAAAAGAAAAGGTTTTAGGTGTATGACTCGTTGGCTCCTATCGCATTTGTGATAATTTAAAACACAATGAAAATTCGGGACTCAAACAAAAAATTTCCTCATGAATTATGAAAAAAAGAACAGAATATGAAAATATTTTAATCTAACAAACCACCACATGAGTTCAAATTTGTGTTTATGATGGGAATAATCCATATCTTTTTCTTGTATGAATAATGTATTCATATGAAGATACATGCACGAGCATAATGATCCAGTATCCCAATTAAAAAAAAAACATCATAATTGTTTGATGAATAATTTTTTTTTGAACAAAAAACATCACACTTGAACTATTCAAATTCTTTAGAGACACCTCTCATGATATATCCATACTTATTTGTCCCTTTAAGGGGACATAAAGACAAGTTGAAGATCTTTGTAATTTTTTTATCCAATGAACTACGAAAAAAATATTTCATCCAACTCCTGTGCTTAAAAATTTCTTTTTTTTAAGGTTCTCCTTTGCTTAAAAATTTCAAATTGGATCCAATGAACTTGATTTCTTATTATTTTGTGGATTAGAAATGAAATAATTCGAATTCAAAGCTGTAGAAAAAATGAGTTTGAGGAACTCTGAATTTCCAGTGATTTGTTTGAATTAGATTTTATTAACTTAATTTTTAATTAAAACCATCTTTATCAATAATCATTTGAAGATAACCATATGACAAGGACATTAGTATACTTTGGAAGTATAAAGCATGGAATGAATATAGTTTTTTGCAAAGATTGAATTAAAGGTTAAGGACATATGTCAACTATTGCCGTCTAATTAAAAGTTCTTATATAATTTATTTTATTTTATTTAAGAAGTTCTTAATTCTTATATAATGCTAAAATTTATTAAATATGCTTATATTCCCTGAAAAATTATTAAAAATGATAGTATAATGTTAAGTAAGAAAATTCTAGAAGTTAATATGATTTATCTATTATCATATATATATTTATCAATAACAGGTTAATTATTTAGTAGAAAAGAAGAAAATAAAAAACTTGCAATTTTTCTCTAAGAAATTTACAGTTCATATAATGTTACTTTGGAGGTTGCATGTGAAAAATTAATAATTATGTTATTTTTTATGTAAAAGCTAATGATATTATTGTTATTATTATCATTACTAACTTTGGGAAAAGAAAAGCCCTATGGTGATATAACAAATGCCATGATCTATAACAAATTCCAAAATGACAAATATATACTCAAATAAGACAATCATTCAAAAAAAATATACTCGGATAAGACAAAAGAGAGAAATATAATCAACCAAAGTTTGAACAGAAAATATTATTGGGATTTTTTAAGGGCGCCCTATACTCTCATGTATTTCATTTTTTAATGGAAAACTTCCTAATTTTTAGAATATTTCAAACCTTCTCAACTTTAAAAAATTCACATTCTAAGAACCTCTCATATTTTTTGAGTTTTGTTTTTCATAATTCATATGTTATCGGAATATTATATTTAAGTATTTTTTTTAATAAAAGTTAAAATCTAAATGGTATGGGGTTTATTAAGTACTTTAGAAATCGGATGGTTTCTTGGAAGTGAAAAATTAAATGTAGGATTTTTTTTAATATTCCAAAAGATAAGAAGTTTTATAAATTTTAGAAAATATAGGGTATTTTATAAAATTTCACAATATTATTCATATTTTTTTGAGGGAATTAAATATCATCTTCAAATAATATCTTTTTATTTAATACTGTCCCCCCACAGATAACTTTGAAAATCTTCAAGTTATATGCCAAGAAACAGTGGTTTGTTATGCACCGACTAAGGGAAGCACAAAATTAATTAACTAATCTTTTCTAATTATTTACTTATTTTATTAAAATTATTTTGAAAATTGAAATAATTTTGTCATGCCGACCTCTTCCCCTCATCTTCTAAAATTTTGTATTTATTTCATTCTTACCAACCAAAATTATCTCCTGCTTTATTCAAACAAATCATGTATGATATTCTTAACTAAACATATCTCTTATCATTTCATCCAAAAGAAGAAAAAAAAGAAAATTGTACTTTTACAAATTTATATTTCTCAAATACTTGTATTAACACATGAGCATTAATTGAACATGGCTCTATAAGCTGGACATGTTTTCCTTTAATTAATTGAATTAAACATTAAATAAACATAACCTCACACGATCTACCAGCCATCTTTGTACACCTAGACCCTCAATCAATCATTTTATGCAATGTAAGATTATTGATAAGATTTTGTGTTATCTTTTTCAAATAGCTTCAAAACAACAGGAATTATAAAAATAACACTTCCGTATTTGTTTGTGTAAATAGCATTTTAAAACTCTGGCTTTCCAATTTCTTATTCTTATTTTTATTTTGAATTATGTGAATTCAAAAATAAATTGTTGATTTGATATTAAAAACTATTTCTGACTCACAGAAGCAAAAAAACTATTTTCTTTTTTCACATTTTCATCAAAAAACCTTTTTTTACATGAACTCAAATATAAAACTGTTACTTTAATTTGCTAACTTTTTTTATTATTATAAGTTCATTTCAGAAACACAACTCAGATATTTTTATATTTTACCATACCTCATCTCCAATTTACTTATAACTGGAGAGTCTAGCCAATTTCCAGATCATTTTACTAAGGTCCTCAGATTAATTAAGAACAAACAAAGAGAAAATATCTATACTCTACTCATAAGATCAAAGAGAAAAAAAACATAAAAAGAAAAGAAGATCAAAGAGAAAATTATATGAAATTTTAGCACTTAACCTCTAATATGTCAATCAAAAAATACTCTAAGACCTAAGATCACACAGAAGATATTTACTAAAATTCGGATTATTATTTTAACTACATCACTATCTTTCATCTGAGCTGAGTTGGATCGTCTGGTCTGACTTATTACATATCTCAATTGTTATTTCAAACAATAGAAATATTAATTTTAAAAAATGATAAAATAATTCAAAATTTTCGAAAAAACAAATTGATAGGGGACAATGAGTCAAATTAATCGGCTCCAGAATTAGTTACACGAAAAATACTATAAATACTCTTCCATTTTCAAATCAAAAACATAAAACAAACCATCCAAACCACTCTTCTTTCTCTCTCTAAACCTTCTACATAAAACAAAACTTCACCAATTCTTCTTTTTCAAAAAAATATGGATCATGGAGAAGTGTCATATGAATCAAATTACACCTCTTTCAACTCAATCCTGGCTCAAGAGGAATCAGAAATGATGTTACAATGGTTTGGCTCTCACTATTTGGATCAAAACTCGCAGAATCAAATTCAGTCTCTCTTAAACCCTAATTCTTTTCTTCCTCCTCTAAGCTATGAGGGTTTTGAAAATGTTACACCAATGCTAAACTATTACACGTCTGAAGAACAAAATATCGCATCGTATCAGCTTCCTGTTCGTTTGGACATGCAATATACGAACCAAACTTCGGAGAGTAACGTGGCGGGTCGTGAAAAATTAGGGCAAAATAATGGAAAACGAAAGCTTGATGCGCGTATATATGATGAAAATGATGAGACATTTAAAAATGTGGCTAAAAAGAGATCAAGGCCATCACTCACGGTATGTTTTAGTTTTGCATTTTCATTTTTCTTAATTTTATTTAATTTTTATGAAATGTAATACGCTCAAAACTCCTACTTCCATATTTATTTTTCTTATTTTTAGTTCAGTTTGGTTTTTATTTTTGATAAATTTATGTTTAATGATTGCTACAGAGAAAAGGCAAGAATGAAGAGGGTAAAGAAGGCGGTAATGGGGAGTCCAGTTCATGCAATTCAGATGATGAATCAAATTCAAATGGAGAATTAAATACGAGTGATAATTCAAACAAAAATTCGAATGGAAAATCAAACAACGTAAGGGGCACCGCAACAGATTCTCAGAGCCTTTATGCAAGGGTAGGTTATTTTGTATAAATTAAAATATATATATTTGATGAGAAATTATTGAGATTTTTTGTAATTAATTGGAAATATATTGTTGGTTTGAGCAGAAAAGAAGAGAGAAGATCAATCTGAGATTGAAAACTCTTCAGAGTCTTGTGCCAAATGGAACAAAGGTAGGTTTTGATTTTAATATATATATTTTTTTGGAATAATAGAGTTTGAGTTGGTTAGAATATAAGAGGTTATAACCGTCCATTTTGTGATTATTATTTTGACTTTCATCATTTAAAAAGATATATAATATTATACAAAATAAATATGCTTAGTTAACAAGAAAAAATGTATATTGAATAAAGTAAAAAGTATATTTGACAAAAATGGACCGCATGATATACTATACATCTGTCAGAATAAAATATATAATGGATAGATCATAGATATATTAAATATGATAAAAGATATATTGCACATGGGAAATATATTAATAGAAATGTATACATGTATATAATATAAAATGTATAATGGTACAAAAAAAATATATAAACTTTGCATCAATCATACACTGTCAACATACATGGTCAACTATGAATGTTGATTGAGATGCATTTTGGTTGGTTCATAATGCCTATATCTCTAAACATAAATTGATTTCTTGGGGAAAATATTTAATATGATTTTTATTTTGTTCGACAGGTTGACATTAGCACAATGCTGGAAGAAGCTGTACATTATGTCAAATTCTTGCAATTACAAATTAAGGTTGGTTGCTCAATTAATCATATTCTTTTATCAACTATTAAATATTTTTTTTAATTGTAACTATTAAATAATTAATCCGATATGTTTCAATGTATTGACTTTGTTGTATAAATTTATTAATTTCAGCTTCTAAGCAACGATGAACTATGGATGTATGCTCCTATTGCTTACAATGGAATTAATGTTAATTTGATTTGAACATCACAAATAAAGAGAGTTGACATGGCCGGAATATACAAATAATAATGATGAGCATTCTGAGTTACCCCATGAAATAAGAGGCTTCGTCTTTTTAAATAATTAATTAGGTTATAGTTCCACAGAATGAGGTTTTATGCAATTCTTGCAACATGTGATGTAAATATGGTGCAAATTAATAAGAAATACATCAAACCTTTATATAATCTGTTTTCACTCAGTGAAATGTCTATTTTCTTTTGAGGAGAACTGTCAATTGTGTGTAACAATTTTATTTTTTTTATTTGTTAACTTAAACAATGAGAAATTTGCAAACAGGCCTTATATCACATCTAAACTGCAGAAAATTGTCCCTTCCAAGTTCTTTGTAATTTAGGAATAGTATAATGTGTGTGTTTGGTTCCCATAGCAGGGCAATTTATCACATTCAAAAAAAAATAGCAGGGCAATTTATCACATTAAAAAAAAATAGCAGGTCAATTTATTTGCAATTCAGTAAAAATAAAGAGCCTCTATGCAAATATTGAAAAAATAAAAATATAAAATCTCCAATAAATTTTTTTTATTTTCCCTCACGGGCCAAAGCCCACAAACATATTCTAAACTCGTATAAAAGGAAATTTAAAAAAATGGGCCTTCGTATTTAGATTTTGAGCCCAAATATGATCTTTGTCTCTCCATATAAACAGAGCAAGCTTTAATCTCTCTCTCAAAACCCTCAACCCTAAACCCTCACATGGCGGCGCTGCTGGTAAGTTAGGGTTTCGCATTGCGAAGATCTAGTAGGCGCTAATCTGAAGGTCTATCTTTTTTCTCTCGTTATTTTGTTGTTTCATATGCCTGATGAGGAAAAACCTTTGATAAAGCTATGGAGTTTTATTTCCAGATGATGCATTTGTCATAGTTACTCTGATAGGGCCCAATAATTTTGTTGTACTTCTTTTTTGTCCTATAGACTCTGTGCTTTTGATCTAATAATCTTTGATTTAAATTTATGTTCTCGATTTGATTATGAATTTGATTGAGAGTAATTTGAAATCCAGTGTTTTGTATAGAGTTTCAAGTACGGTCATCTACACAGCAGTTTTGGTTAATGTACCAATTTCTGTGTCTGATGGTGACTAAATTAACTCAAACTCTTAGTTAATTAATCTTTTTAGCAATGGATTTATTACTAATATTTCATTGCTTAATTTTAAGGGACATCTCCAAATGTACGTATTCCCTTTTGATTTGAAATATTTTTAATATTTTTTATGAATTTTTTAATAATTACTTATTGGAATGTCATCATTAAAGCAAAAAGGTTTTTCAAGTACCAACTTTGTGTCGGAAGATGACGATATAAAATACCACACTGTTTTAATTGCATGGAAATTAATTTTTGGAATTTTTGTGTTTAAATGGTATGGTGAAATGATTTTGTTCAATTGTGTTCATTTTTTTGTCGAATTTTTAAGAATTTAATAGTTGAAAAATGGTGGTTAATTAGCCAGTCACATGATGCTGCATTTAATGCGTGCAAAACACTCTGTGAATGGTCAGTAAACTCACCTATATTCTCTTAGTAGTTGTTGCATCTATTTCAGGGAAATAATTGTATATTTTTTTGATGATGCATCAATTAAAATTATTGTTGTTGTATGATTTTTGGTTGTTTGGATATTTTTAGTACTCTTATTGCTTTTCATATTTAAAGATCTCATGTTTGTTTGAAATAATGCTGGGAGAAATGAAGATTTTATAACCATAGAATACTCCTGATTATCTATGAAGTATAAACATATACATGCACTACCATCTGATCTTCCAATTTTCTTTTCCTATTTGAATCTTATTTGAAAAATGATTTTAAGAAATTTTGTTGCTTAGAATGCAGAATAAGTGTGTATCGGTGTTACGCAATTTTAATGTGTATCTAGCCGAAAGTATTTTCTGCTATAAAAATTGGAGAATGGGCAGTTGGGTAATCTGATTACAGTGGTTAATCGCAACAATCATTTTCCTTTCACTTTCTTAATTTAAAAAATTGCTTTCTTTGTTTGTTACACCCATTATTATTTTCATACATATAACTAATATATCTTAGTGTTTTTCTTCAGCTCTGGATGTATACAATTGTTTTCTGCAGGATGAAATGGTTGTTCAAGACTTGTAAGTTGAAACTAATCTTCACTTAGTGCTATTAAATATCTCTTTATGAACTTTTTATTATAGTTAATATATTATTTTTGGGAGAAATGAAGATTTTGTAACCATAGAATACTCCTGATTTTATGTATGAAGTATATACATATACATGCACTACCATCTGATCTCCCAATTCTGTTCTTTTCTCATTCAATCTTTTTGAAAATTTAAAAACTAGGTCCTTTTTTTTTAATTCTGTTGTTTAGAATGCAGAATAAGTGTGTATCGGTGTTATGCAAATTTAGTAATGCGTATTTAGCCGAAAGTATTTTCTGCTATATTAATTTGGAGAATGGGCAGTTGCGTAATTTGAATTACAGTGGTTAATCGCAACAATCATTTTCCTCATATTTTTATAAAAATTCAGTTTCATTCCTTCTGTATTTGGTTATTTGAATTTTTTATTGGGTTTGTGCTTTTTGTTATTCTTTTTAAACCCATTATTATTTTGATTCATTAAGTGTTTTTCTTCAGCTCGTCGTGTATACAATTGATTTTTTGTAGGGATGGCATTATTGTTGAAGACTTGTAACTGAGAATAATATGGGCTTGATGACTTCAGATTAAAGATATAAAAAAATGCTCGATATGATAGATTAACACTTGTAATATATACTAGGCTGACACCCGCGAGATTAACACTTATAATATATACTGGCTGACACCTGTGTTGCTGCGGATAAAAAAATTATTAAAACAGATGATAAAAATAATATTTCTTGTTGTTATTAACATATTATTTAATAAAAAATATCAATTTACAAATAAAAATTATGTAGTCGTTTATAATTATATATGTTCATATACATGTACAAATTGCTGTTGTAATTTTTGTAAATTCAATAAATACGGACAACTTTTTTGGTACACTTATTAGGAGCTTAAAAACATGTTTTAAATATTAGTTAATATTTTTTTCTCATGAATTTTTCTGAAGTTAATTAACTTTTTTAAACTTAAATAATTTAATTAATATTTTAAAATTGAGTTTAATAAATATTAATTAACTTCAAAAATCTTATTGAAATAATTTTTTTAACTTTATGAAGAAAATGGATATCAATTTCGAGATAATATAGAGTTTTATTTGTAACTTTTCATAAATATTTTCACATTTTGTAATTTACAATAATGCAGTGGTTTTTCTGTAATTTACAATAATGCAGTGGTTTTTTTGTAATTTTCAATACTGTAGGAGCCTCTTTGTAAAATCGGGATAATATAAGGTTGTTCTAAATAATGAAGGGGCTTTCTTGTAATTTATGCTTTATATAGGTTTTTTGTAATTTTCAACATGACAGGGATTTTTTTGTAAAATCGGGATAATATAATGTTATTTTTTAAGTTTTATGTATAATGAATTTTTTCATTTTGTGAATTATTGGAGGAAATTTTTATATGTATTTAATTTGATGAATTCACGAGAACTTTGAAATTTCATCAACTATAATAGGTTTAAAGATTTGTACTCAATCCCTTCAATTTTTTAAATTGGACGATGATGAATGCCTTTTTTTTGTAATTTTGGTTTGTTGTGATTTAACCCTTAATGGATTATTCTTCTGACATTCTTCCACTATTTCCTCCATTTAATATGTTCAATTTTGCTTCAATTCCGCTAGGCTGTTTGCCTACTGAAGCTTCAGAGTAAAATGGTGCCAAATTACACTCAGGCTCTGTTTGCTTTTTTATTCCTCAATTTTGAAATGGTGTTTGGCATGTTAACTATACTTAATTATCAGTATTATTTTATATTAAATTTTTATTTTTTAATTATAATTTATATCTGAATATTATTACTAATTGTATTGTTATGTATTAATTATTACTAAAATTATTTATGACTTATTTTATATATTATTTATTTATATTTATTTACTTAGATTATGATTAATTATATATAATTAATATTAATTAATTAATTAAAATTAAAATATTACTTTATTAATATAATAATACTATAAGGATAATATATAAGTTAAATATTAATATATATATATATATATATATATATATTAAATTATTAAAATATTAGTTTATTTTATTAATTAATATTTTTGTTACTATATTAAATTAAAGGAAAATTTTTCAAAAACCCCCTAACTTTTCTGAATATTATCAAAAACCCCCCATCTTTTTAGATTCCTTCAAAAATCCCCTATCTTTCTAGCCTTCTTCAAAAACCCCCTAATTTTTTTGAAAATTATCAATAACCCCCTCTTATTTAGTTATATTTTTTAAAATAACAATTTTACCCCTCTCATTTTAGTATAGTTTTATTTTTATTTTTTAAGTGATATTATTTTTTTCAATATTCCAACTTATATTGAAAAAATTATATATTTTACAAAAATATAAAAAAAATAATTGGAATATTTTTTTAAATATAATTTGGAGTAAAATGGCAATACACCCATAATCCTACAAAAAATATAGGAAATTTGCAAAAAAAACCCTGTATTATGTCTAAAATACAAAAATATTTTTAAATATAATTGGAAAAAAACCATTATGAAAAATATTTTTTTTGAAAAAAAATTGTTTCGCAAAAACATTTGTGTTTCGGAAAAATATTTATTTAATAATTTGTTTATTGAAAAATATTTTTTTATAAAAATATTCTTTTCTTAAAAAATATTAATTTTTTTTTAAATTAAAGATTTTAATTTTTAAAAAAATATTTTTAAATGTATATTTTAAGAAAAGAACATTTTTTATAAAAAAATAAAAAATATTTTTAATAAAAAAATTGTTAAAATATTTTTCTGAAACATTTTTTTTTCAAAAAAATATTTTTTCGGAACAATTTTTTTTCAAAAAAAATATTTTTCATAATGTTTTTTTCCAATTATATTTAAAAATATTTTTGTATTTTAGACATAATACAGATTTTTTTTGCAAATTTCCTATATTTTTTGTAGGATTATTGGTGTATTGTCATTTTGTAAAATATATAATTTTTTCAATATAAGTTGGAATATTGAAAATAATAATATCACTTAAAAAATAAAAATAAAACTATACTAAAATGAGAGGGGTAAAATTGTCATTTTTAAAAAATATAACGAAATGAGAGGGAGTTATTGATAATTTTCAAAAAAGTTAGGGGTTTTTTGAAGAAGGCTAAAAAAATAGGAGGTTTTTGAAGGAATCTAAAAAGATGGGAGGTTTTTGATAATATTCGGAAAAGTTAAGGGGTTTTTGAAAAATTTTCCTAAATTAAATGTAGTTAGAAGTAGAGCTAACAAAAAAATAAAACAACTTAAAGTGAGGGAATTTTTGGAATAAAATAAGGTATAAGAATTAGAATAATCTTATACCACCTAATAAATTATTTATTCCCTTACTTATCTCACATCCAAACGCAACCTCAATGGCCAAAGTTCATATATTTATACTGTATTAATTTGTTGAGCTCAATGGTGCCAAATGCCTCAATGAACAAGTTAGCACAATGGTGCCAAGTGATACTCAATTCTATGTTTTAAACTAACATGAGCTAAACACAATTCTAGTTAAATTAAATATTGCAAGTGTTTCTATTGACAACCTCATTAATTTAGTCGAAGTAATTGTGATATCATAATAGAAGAAAATTAAGGTTGCAGTGTCAAGATCTGTGTGAGACTTCATCCAAATTTGCACCTTGGACACCTTCAGTATGATGCTGCCATTTTATGTGTATGTTTCCACGCATTTAGTTGCACCTTGGACACTTTCAGTCATGCCTTAATATAGTTTATTTATGTGAATCATAACATTGCCATTTTATGTGCATCTGTTTCCATGCATTTAGTTGCACCTTGGACACTTTTCAGTCACGCCTTAATATATGTCAGTTGCACTTACAGAAACTTTTTATTATGATGCTTCATTCTATTTATGTGAATAACAACATTATATACGTGTAAACTATTTTATGTGCAAATCATTTTTATTTTGAGTTGCCACCTCTGATGTTACTTCTTTCATTTTCCCCTATATGTTAATTTGTGTGTTGAACTTTTAAATTTGTTGCGTATAAAGGAACATAGGAACATGAAATTATCTTAAATGTTTATTAAATATTGGAGAAAATCATTACATCACCTTAAATTTTTAAAACTTGAACCGGCAAATAGAACAAGAAAGCTTTAATTGCATCGGATGTCGAAAAATCCCTCAAAAAAGATATGTCCACGAATGGTCATACCATATCCCCACCCAGTACCAAATCCCCCATTCAGACCTGTCAATTTTGAGTACTCATTTTCCTCACCCGGAATATGAACAAAAGAAGGAAAATATCATCACATCATGTTATGATTGTCCTTCTGATTTGTCAATTGGGCCCATACGCTGAGGGTTGAGATGTATCAACTGGATTGTTAATTCTTCATATAAGATATTAGCCATCAGCATCCGGAAATGGAAAAAGACTTTATTGTGAGAGACTTAGTTTTGAATGCGGATAAACTTTACATTGAGAATGGCCGCTAATTCGGATCAATGTATGATCTACACAATTATATGCTTGAATTTACTTTGTTATGATGTTCTTCTATAGTTTCCATTTTTCCTTTATTATTTTTTTCTTTCTTGGATTTTGAGAAATGAGTTAGAAGTAGGAGAAAGAATTGTGTTTAACTTTTATATTATTTAATATTAAAAAAGATTAATAAATAATATTTTGTGCAATTCTGAATCATGCATCTTTCGGCGTGAGTAATTTGAACTTTTAATTTTCAAAGTTGTCATATCTCATAGCCGGTCTTGACCAATTCGTTGCCCAAGCCCAAAATAGGAATATTATCCTTGTTAAAAATAAAATGAAAAACGTAATATCTAAGAGAGAACAAGGTATTTTTCAATGAATTTACAAATTTTCTTGCATTTCTGCAATTAAATTTTCTTAATCAACTCCTGAAACTTAATTAAGAAATTCTAAAAAGAGCTTATCGAAAAATACCAGATATACTTGAAATCATAACTGTTTCACTTAACTATATTCTAAATATGAAAATAGATTTCAGTGTTTGTTGAAGATTTTTTTTTAATTATAAACTTGTAAGATTGAAATTGAAATAAGCAAGTTGGAATCGAAAGGTATAATACATGTAGTTGACCAATAAATAGAGATGTGGAAAATACAGTCAAACAAAAGACAGAGAGCTTTTCTTTCCTTTATTTCTCTGTCTTTGAACTTTCTTTTGGTTTCTTTGCTCCATATGCCTGGTAAGTGGTACCAGCACATGGATCCACGACTCTTAGTATATTTACAAAAAAAGTCTCACCCTAATGTCCAGACTGAACAATCCTTTAATTATATTTGGAAATTGCAAAAGAATTATAAATTCTTTTGCAATTGGAAGAAAATAATTCAAACATTCTTCATTTTAAGTATTATTTAATTTTCAAATCAAAATACCAATCAGAACACTATAACCGACAATATAAACAAGAAAACTTGTTCAGTGGACCTGGTAGACCATTTTTATTTTTCTAATTTTCTGAAAAATGGAAATTTTCCGATTGTTGTTTTGCAGTTAACCTTAATTGAGCCGGTTTCAGGTATCAACATATAGGATATTGCTGCATCTTTTTTGCACATATTATATATTCTATATCTTGTGCTTATAATATATAAACTAATACATTGATCATATAATGTAGTAGTGTTAGTTGCAAACCCACTTCTAATAGAATGATAAGACATCATTCCACCAACTCAAAGATTGTGGGTTCGAAATTCAGAAAAACTGGTTTCCTTAAAAAAAAAATGTAGTAGTGTTGGTTAGTATAGTTAGCTATGATATATTGGACAAATTCAAGAAAAATGAAAGAAAGCCGTTCTAAAAAAAATGAAAAATGTTTTTTTTTTAAGCTTCCGGAGGCGATTGCCTCATCGAGATTATATTAAATAAAATAAAAAGTTCATACAAATAAAAGAAAATAAAAATAAAAGAGATATTTACGATACAGACTTAAAAGAGGGAAGAGAAAACATCAGTCTAAGTTCTAACCGTATCAAAAATGAAAAATATTATACAGTGACTTAATTTCAAATCAAAACAAAGCTAGCTCGTTCTCCTCCTTGATTTGTGTCTTAATCTTCTTTATAAACTCTTCAAACTTCTTCTGCAGCTCCTTCGCACTCTGTTTGTCCAATTCGTCCATGTTTTCCTTCTCCAGTTCCTCTTCATTTCTCTCTGTTTCCTCTATTTCTTTCACAACAACCAAATCCAAGCACCCGCCATTCGTATCTTCACTTTCTGCTCTTTCTTCTTCTCCAAACAAACAAATATCCATCATCTTAATTTCTTTCTTTTTCTTCCGTGGAACTAATCTCTTTTCCTTATTTATTTTTATTAAGCATCTATTTTCCGTACAAATATCTAACTGATTGTGGGTTTCGTCGGTTTGGTCCATTTGAGGGGATGAAAAGCTTAACAAACCAGAGTCTTTAACAATGAAGAGCAATATCGCATTACAGAGAAAAATCATGGTCTTTTTATTGATAAATTGTGTAACATCAAAAAACAGACTACGGATGGAAGAATAAAAGTCGCATATACTTAACAAACAGAGGATCGATGCAAACGCAGAAAGAGAGATGAACACTTTCGCATTGTCTCCACCCATTTTCTCTGAAAAAAAGAAGGAAATTTCAAACCCAAATGTTTGATTAGATTGTGTCATGAAGCAAGTTTTTATATAGTAGCTAGAGACAATAATAGAGCAATTGATTGAGACATTCCATGAAGTTTACTACCAAGACTTGGGAAATATCCCACCTAAAAACAAAGACTCGGGAAAATATTCTTGTATGCCAAGTTTATGTAATTTCATTGGAAGATGACTAATCTCATTAGTGTTGATTGCTTCAGTGTTTGATTGTTTAATAAACCAAGCTTATATAAATTAAAGGATTGATTGAGGGAGACCTGGAAATTTACCAAGTAGACTGACTGGAAGGTAGGATCAAATGTTTGCACATGATAAAATGTACAAATAAGCTTATTAAATGATGACAATTGGATAAATGAGGTTGATTGATTACAGAGGATTGTTTGGGCCTAGAAAGGGAAGTTTGGGGTCAACGATAAGTCAGTCAATGGATATGTAAGTAGGAAATTTTGTCACTGACGTCAATGGAAGTAGCGAAAAGGGATTGAGACAGGAAACTGTAGGACGCGCCACGATTTTATTATTATTATTATTATTATTATTATTATTATTATTATTATTATTATTATTATTATATATATAATAATAATAATAATAATATATATATATTTTTTTTTTAAACTAAGTAAATATGAATTTTTTTAGATATGTTTTTTGTATTTTTATATTATTTTTATGTATATTGTTTTGTTTATTTTATACTTATAAAACATCGTTTTCTCTTTTATTTATAATGTTTGATTGATTGATCTGGACTCTAATCTTTGTAGGGATAAACAAATCTAATCTACTTTACAGGGATAAGAATCTAAAAAGTTGGAGTTTTGTTTAGACATCTTACGCGGTGGTGGAGCTTGACTGAAAATTTCGAGAAGGCAGAAAAATTATCTGTACAAAATTTTTGAAAAAATCACATACACAAAAATACATGTATTTAAAAAAAATCACTAGAATATGACTGATATATATTACTCTACAAATTATTTTGGGGGGATAGCCCCCTCCCCCGTCTCTATAAAGCACCACTACTGATCCACACAAATAATGAATTCTAAGACTTGCTAAAAATTAAGCAAGCATTTACCGTGACTCAAATTTGAGTTTCTTTCAAAGTTAACGGGGTGTAAAGTTATAGTTATCTAAAAAATATTCAAAACTATTAGGTTCTTTTTTATAGTTTCCCCTATTTACATTTATTAAAAAGTCCGTATGTTATGTAAAAAAACATTAAACTCATATCTACATTATACACCCAAAAAAAAAATTTAGGCTTCATTTACTTCAAAACCAGCTCAGTTCAGTGTTGAACCGGAAAAATCGGACCTACTAGCATTTTCACTTCGTTCCGACTTTAGATCGGAAATGCATGTAAACCAGTTTAATTGGATTTAACCAGTTGGTTTTATGAAAAAAAACCCATAAATCAGACCGGTTCTTGAACTTGAATTTTTCGTGAATCAAACAGTTTTTATTCATTTTTATGTCTTATGTGGTGTTTGAGTAACTCTCTTAAATTATCTATGGATATTGTGTTGGTATTAATAAAGTCAGGTGATTAGTATTTGAATTTTTTTTGTTTTGCAATTTATTGGATGTATAAAAAGTTATTTTATTTATTTATAAATCATATTATAAAAAATTAGCGATTGAATCAGTTGACCCATCGGTTTGACTGGTAGACCGGTGACCCAAAGCTCTTCCAGGTCAACGTCCCGTCTAATTCAAAAAACATTGACTAATACAGTAATTTAGGACCATTTAAGTGTTGCTTATAAGTGTAATAAAGGGGATAACTTCACACAGATTCCAGGAAATTGTTGATTCTTAGCCGGGCTGGTAAATTCCAAAATATGACTTGAAAGATTTGTTCTAACATGCTCCAATTTAATTCCGATCCAACCAATTCTTACTGAAAATAGGAAAAGTCTACTCTTAGCACTGAAGTCTTTCTTTATTATAATTAAGTAATTTTGTTCATTAACCCCTTGTTCAATTATACTTGTTTATCCGTTAAGTGGCCGATCTGTTGAGCATAAATGAGATTTTGGGTGTCATTACCATTTGACTCTTTCTTTTCATGAAGTTAGTTATTAGTATAGCTAGAGAGGTTAATAGTTTTTTTTTGCTCTTTTCATTTTTTTAGTTTTATATTTTTGTACATATTTTTTTATACATGTTTCTTTCTAATGTATAGAGAACTTGAGCTTACTTCGATTTCATGAAAAAAGTATGATCCAATTCGAAATATTTTGAGAAGCAACTAATTCAAATCAGATCCGGCCCAAAAAACGAATAATTCAGTCTATCTAATTCAAAATTATATCCAACTCAAACTGGTCCAAAATCTAATTGGCCCAAATATAACTCAAATCTAATCATCAATCATCAATAAACATCACAGGGATAAGATGTTTTTCTGGGGCCCACATGTCAGAAGACACAAACAAATCGGCAGTTTTCACCTTACCCTCTTTTGTTTCTTTGGATAATGCAACAAATCATCATCTCATTTCTCATCTCAATCCTCCAGCTTCATATATGATCTTCTCTCCATTTCCTTTTTTCTTAGCCATGGGTTTGTAAGAAATATGGATATAGATTCCTGAGTTCTATTTAATTATTGGATATATAGCATTCAAAAAAAATATATTGGATATACGAAAATAAGTATCCGACTATATTAAAATCCAAATTTTCTAATCTCAAATTATATCTAAACCAGTTCTCATATTATATGAATAAGAACACCAAGTTATATTGAAAATCCAAGATTTTTATTCTCAAAAATAATTTCAGATTTACTTTCGGTTCTTATATTATATGAAAATGAATCTTCTTTATTTTTGAAAAATTTGGAAATTTTTTTGTTACACTCATCCAAATATGTATCAGTGTTTCTACATAAGCACGGTTTTTATGTCCAAAATATGAAAATAGAACCCAACATTCATATTTCATATCATTAAAAACCCAAGAGATTGTCTCAAAATTCAAGATTTCAAATCCAGCATTATCTGATATGGAAATGAGAAATCACGACGGGGGTACTGTAGCGACCCTATTTTTTAAAATATATTGTTTACCGAATGAATTTTTATATACTGTTTGTTTTCAGTTTACATATTTTTATATATTAGTTCCATTTTTTTAAATATATACTATTCTATCGAATGAATTTTTTATATACTGTTTGGTTTTAGTTGATATGTTTTTTTCAGTTTTTATATACCGTCGTAATAAACCAGAATTCTAATACCTCTACAGTAGCAATCCAGTTTTTCCTGACCGGATGAAATCTCATCGTATGTTGCTCAACTATAAAAAAATGACCAAATAAGCTACTCAAATTTCAATTGTTTCGTAGAGGTCATTAGATTTTCAAAAATTATCAAATAGGTCACCCAACTTTCAATTATCCCCAATAGGTCACTCAACTTTTAAAAAACGACCAAATAGGTCACCCGGTTAATTGAAATTTGAGTTATTTATTTGATTATTTTTGAAAATTGAGTGATCTATAGGAGACAATTAAAAGTTGAGTGACATATTTAATAATTTTTGAAAGTTGAGTAATCTATACAAGATAATTGAAAATTGAGTGACATATTTGATCATTTTCGAAAGTTGATTAATTTACGGTGAATTTTAGCCTAATAGAATATCTGATGACACTCTCCTTTGACTATTGGACTGGAGAAGTATCCCCAAAATCCAGAATAATCTTTCTTTCTTCTCTAAATCCACTAACAATCACAAGTCACAATTCACAAGACTAACAACAATGGCGCTCCAACTCCAAACCCTCCTCCAACCCTCGCCCAAAACCCTCTTCCTCCCCTCCTCCTTCGACCTCTCCTCCTCAATCAACCCTCTGATTTCCAAGACCAAGTCCCTCTCCGCCAAGCAGTTCACCAGCAACAGGTTTTCCGGTTCGGTTACTACGAAGGTAGCCGCTTCGCTGATCGAAAGCCCGCTCCTCTGGGCTGGAAAGCTCTGCGTGTTTTACGCTTTGATTAAAACTGGTTTGGTTGGATCCGAGTTTAATCCCTTGATTTCTTCTGAGCTCGTACAGCCAGGTTTTGGAGATTTAGTTTGTTTTTGTTATGTTGGCCGTTTTATTTCTTCTCAAATTAATTGAAAGTCGAGATCTTTCTCTCTGTAGATGTAGATGAGGAAGAAGTGAAGGAAGTGAAGGAGAAGAAAAAGATGGTGAACAAATGGCATCCGACCAAAAAAGGAACACTGAAGAGGAACTTCAAAGTTCCTTCGAAGGCCCATGGACAAAAGCTTCTTAAAACCATTGCTGACTTTCTTTCGGAAGATGATCATTTTATCGATGTTACTTCTCACAAGGTATTTTTGATGAAAAATTTATAGTAAGATTTTAAATTGTGTTTCAGTTTCCAATTAAGAGTTGTCATACTTTTGTTCGAATCAAATTTTTTCCAATTCTAGCTTGATATTTGTGTGATTAAAGCCTCGATTTGAATGCCAAATATGCAATTAAATGAGAAACAATTTAATAAAAACAAAACGAAAAGTAAAAGTAAAAGAAATTCATAGCTCGTTTCCATATCAACCCCTCTCTTCTTTAAGAAAATCAAAATAATTAACTTCTGAACTTATTCTCTCACCAATCCTGCACCGAGTTTTAATTCCCGCCTCAAATCAAAAAGCCGTATTTTAAATTCCATTTATTGAATTAAACCCTAAACCCTAAGCATAATTAAAGCTACAGTCACATACATTTGTACCATATTGCGCATAAGACTTACATTTGAACCCATAAAGTCAATCAAAACATGAAATTTGCAAATAGACCCTCATGATTTCCTCATATCAACCAACTCATTTCGAGTTGCATGAATATATGATAGTAGTATTGTATATAAAAACTCACCTTGTTTATTTCAACTTGTATAATAAATAATCCATTTAATAACAGGGGTGTAGGATAAGGAGAGAGAGAGAGTGCGCACAGAGAGAACGTGTGTTAAAAATCCCATTTTTTTATCTAGTTAGAATGAGAAATAAGTTGAAAATCAGATTCCTTTAAATATTTAGAAAATTTAGGTTGTTACATATAGAAACTTGCCTTATTTGGCATGAAAAAGCTACTTCGAACTCCCAAAATCCAAAACAAAAAAGCAAAGAAGTAATTTCAAACACTTAAATGCTCCTATCGGCACGAATTCAAAGATAAAAAGAACGTTACTTTTTCAAATCTTTTTATGACAAGCTTATTTATATGCAATCCATTTATAACTTACAAACTTACATAGGGCCGTAGTATAAGAAGAGAGAGGTAGTGCATCGAGAGAAATTTATTGTTGCTTTTTTAACTTGCGTTATTTGCCAATAAATTGCGATTTGGATCTCTTAAGAGTTCAAAATCATCATTCTAACTCTTTTTTTCACAAAATCTTTTATTAAAGATTCTTTTTCTGAAAACAACTTATGTTAATACAATCCAATTTAGGCTATGCCTACCTTTTAGGTTAAGCGGCATGTTCCGATTTGCAGTTTTGATGTATTTTTATTATCTTTTATTATTTTCCGCTTATTTATGGAGAGATTGTAACCGTTCTCTTGTGACTTTTTCTTTGCTTATTTAATAAAATCCATACCTACGGGTCTGTTAAAAAAAAAAAAATACAATCCATTTATATTATATTTTTGAACAGGGGTGCAGGATAAGGAGAGAGAGTGCGCACGGAGAGAGTGTGTGCTGCAACAACGTCAGAGCTCTGTTCGACGAACTTCCGACACCTCATCTCGTCTTGGAAATCACTGCTTTTCCCGCCGGCCCGCTCACCGAGAGCGATTATAAGAAAGCCGAGCGGCTCGAGCGAGTGCTCCTTCGATCTGGATCGTTCATTTGATGCGATGGGATTGGATGGATGGGATTGAGCGGGGTGGAGTGTGGTGTTGTATATATAATCATCTGCCGAAATGACTTGTGTTTTTTTTTTTTTTTTTAATGCTTGTTTTCTCGATGTGGACTGTATGAGTTGAGAATGTGTTTGTTTGGAACTGGAGATGTAAACAGGATGCTTTGTTTCGATGAAGGGTGGTTAGTATTGAGTTTAATTAGTTTGGTGTTTATATTTTTTTTAAATGGAAATGAGGGAGATAAACAAGAAATTAGATAATGGGTAAATTTCGTGTTGAGACCAATGAGGTATTAAATGACTACCAATTATTTCACAGAATAATAACATGATTTTTAGAGGTTTAAAACAACTATCGAAGCAGAGGTGGGTGGCTGAGAGAGAGGGTGTCTCGCTCAGAAAATGGAGAGGATATGTTATTCAGCTGAAAAATCAATGAAAAAAAAAAGGTAAGGTCGAATTAGCGTATTTAGCAGTTCAATTTTCTTAAACATAGACTAATTTTCGAGGTGTTATTTCTACATGACAATTTCATAATGTCAAATTTATTAGGCCAAATTTCTTATGTACTCCTTCAAAATCTCATAATTTCACTTATACCCCTAACACTTTTAAGTTTACCTTGTGACTCCAACGCAGTAAGTGTAGTTCTTAATATAGCACAACCCAATAATATTTGGAACAAACCAGAAATCTATAAAGGTGAGAAACTAGAAAAACTGAATTGGATACTCAAAATTCATTTACAAGCATAATTAAGAACATACAACAACTTAACCAAGTAAAATTTCTAAAACCATTCCCTACATCAGAAAACCCTGGTCATTTACTCTACCAGACTAAATAGCAAAATTGTCGAACTCGACGCTGGCCATTTACTGCACCAAACTATATAACCAAATTTCAAATTTGTCTAACTCAACCTAGATTATAATCTGACCAGAATAATCGAACCAAAATCAGGACGATAGCTTGACAAAGGGACCTTAAATTCGGAAAGAATAGTACTGGTACCAGCCATACCATCATTAGGAATAATCATCAAGCCATCATTAAATCCATATGATGCATACTCAGTCATTCCATTATTATTATTATTAATACAAAAAAAGTATAAAACGATGATTTAGGGACAGATTTTCACTAAGAACGTACCTGACGAGAATCTTCAATCTTCGTTCCTTATCTGCTTGATCTCCATTTTTTGCCTTCCCATACTCTGCTTCTTCTTCTGACTCGAACCAATATCAACAGGTGCTATCGCTTCTTCCATCTTTTTTTCTCTCTCATAACAGCTCCTTCCATTTTCCTCTCTCTTTCCCTCTTTCTCTTTCTTTCGCTCTTTCTCTCAAGGAGACATGAGAAAAATGTTGGGGGAAGTAAATAGTAATGCATGGCCAGCTATATATAAGATTAAGGGACGTTCTTTGTCCGGGTACTCGTGCGCATTCAATTTTGGAAAGAATGGCAGGGTTTAAGGAAATAATTTGGGAAATAAAATTAACCAGATACTAACTGGAGCCTAAAAGATTTATGGAAATATTCTTTCCAAAATACTTTCTATATTAGATATTTCGGTAAATTGAAGGAAAGTTTACTTCAATAACAAGGCAACTAGTTGTCAATTAATCTACTAGTAAGTCTGGTATATCTGAATTTGATTTGGAAGATGATGGAGGTCAAATACTTGAGGGTCATTTGAGTAGTTTTAGTGTTGTTTCTTCTCGGAGTGAACTTTGTGCTCTCTGAGTTGAGATGCATTCAATATGATGCTATTTTCTTGTTCTTTTTATTTTATCAAAACTACAAGTAAACAAAGAGAAGTTGATCCTGCAAATCTGACTAAAATCAACTGCTATTGCAATGCTAGTTTTAGTGGAATGACTTTAAGATAATGGAAACCAAAAGCACTAAATTAACACAGCTATTAAATATTTGTTTAAATCCATCAAGCAGCAAACAGATACAAACCAATTACTCTTAAATCCACATGCACTTAATTAATAACTAAACAAACCCAGTACAATTAAACACTTCCTGAAAGAAAGCTAAACAGCATTAACTAACAACCCCACTAAACATCTCACTTAAAATACAGTCATTCAAACTCTTCAATTAAAACATACAACAATACAACACAAAACAATAAAAACAACAATAATAATAATAATATGAATAAATCATAAAGCCAAGGATGAGTTGCCAAAAATGACATCAGCGTGACGCTGGTGCCCCACCATTCCTCCCACGAGCTGCTGGTACCGCCAATCCAGCCCGTCTTCCTCCTGATGGTGACGTGGCGCGCTCCTATTGGTCGAGACAACGGTGGTGGTGTCTGAGCTGGCCTGCCGCTCTGACGAATTAGCTGTGGGGCCCACTTGGTGGTAGAACGGGTAATCGTTGTTGTTGGTTCTGCTGGTGTTATTGCCGCCAGCTGGCGGTGGGTTTTGCTGTTTGGTGTTCAGGAACCGCCCGCCCGATCCGCGAGCTCGCTTCATCGCGTGCGCGTGTCGCGATTCGTGCAGGTACGGCTGAAAATTAATAAAATTAAATAAATGACTAAATAAACAAATAGATGAAGTTAGATTTACAAAAAAAAAGAGATTATGTTTAAATTGCAAGGGAAACTCAAAAATGTCTCCTGCATTATGCCTTAATTGCAAAAATAATCCTGCATTGTTGGAAGTTGCAAAAAAAAAAAAACCTCCATTCTACCAAAAATGAAATAAATTAAAACTAGCCGCCAATTTTATGTTTTGTTCTAATAATGCATGTTTTTCTTTTAATCAATTTCTAATAACTTAGGGGCTCTTTCGGCAAATTCACCATATCATAAACGAGTCAAGAACGAATTAAAAAAAAATAAACAGATAAATAAAAGAAAATGAATAAAGAGCTGAAAAATAAATAAAAAGAAAAAGAAATGGAATGGAATGTATAAAAAACCTTGCGTGTTTTGACGAGTTTGTTCTGTGCCTCGAGTTTGGCGCGAGCCTGCCTCCTGCGTAGGATCGCGTTGTATTGCTTAGGATTCACAAACACAGGATCCTCCAGTTTCGCGTCCGCAGGAAGCGGCACCCTCATCATTTGTCCGTAACTCTACCATAGTAATAATAAATAATAAATAAAGTTCAGAAAGTAAGAAATAATAATTTGAGGATTTTGTTTCCTAACTCTACCATAAATAATAATAAATAATAAATAAAGTTTAGAAAATACAAAATAATAATTTGAGGATTTTGTTTCCTAACTCTACCATAAATAATAATAAATAAGAATTAAAGTTAAGAAAATATAAAATAATAATTTGAGGATTTTGCTTCCTCTTTGTTTTACGAAGAACATGGTGTTGGTTATCATCGAAAGGGTTAGGTGAAAATAACTCTGATTTTATTTTTATTCTTGAAAAATTTGACTGAATAGTATTGAAATAAAATATAAATAAGGATAAATAGGATGTGATGAACGTATTTTGCAAATTATTTATCTATTATTGCAAAATAAATTAAGGTCTTACATATTGTATGTCTATCATTTCAGTCAGTATTTCAATAAAACTAATGATAGGAGAGGTTTTGAAAATAAAAAGTTAAAATTGGTTTTCCTTTTCATAGTTTTAAAGTCAGGTTGTTTTGTTTGTGTGTGTGTGTGTGTGTGCGCGCGCGTGTGTGGTGGATTAAAAATGGAAAGTTTAAAGTAGTTTTTTTTAACATTGTAAAAGATAAGGGAGTTTTCATAAATACCAAAAAGGCAAAAAATATAGTTTTTTTTTTTTTTTTTTTTGAAAAAGTCCAAATTAATTAATTAACTTACAGGTCCATATGTAGTGACAAAACCGGTAAATGATGGATCAGCATAAGGATGCCCAACACAGGCCTGAAATAAAAAGTAATAATAATATAAATAAATAATATGAAACAAAAATCTTGTAATTTTTAAGATCAACAATCTTTCTTTAATTAGCTGTACAAGTCACCTTGAAAAATTCCAAATAATATAGAAAATAATGATAAAGTGTGAATAAAGGTCACAACAAGTCTGCCTTAAATATAAAGAAATTAAAATAAGAAATTTGTTACTTTTCAGATTAATAATATTGAATGAGCTGTACAAGCCACTCTAGTTTTTTCCAAACATTATAAAAATTAATGGCAAAGTGCGAAAAAGAATACTCACAAAAGACTGCCTCAAATAACAAAATAAAAAAATACTATTTTTTTATTTTAGTAATATTCAATGAGCTGTATAAGTCACTCTCATATTTTTTTCCAAATATTATATAAAATAATGATCAAGTGTGAAAAAACTCACAAAACACTGCCTTAAATAAAAATAAATAAAAAATTGGTAAGTTTTCAGATTAATTATATTCAATGAGCAGTACATGTCACACTCTTTTTTTTCCAAATATTATAAAAAATAATGACCAAGTGTGAAAAAAAAACCCCAAAGGACTGCCTTAAATAAAATAAATAAATAATAAAAAACTTGAAACTCTTCAGATTAATAATACTCAATGAGCTGTTCAAATCACTCACATTTTTTTTCCAAATATTATAAAATATAACGGTTAAGTGTGAAAAAAAAACTCACAAAAGGCGGCCTAAAGTCAAATTTCTGAGGCATAAAAACAGTTTCTTTGTTATTCATTCCCCAACATCCGTAATTTCCATTATCACCTGTACAAAAACATAAATAATTTCACAATTTATATAAAATATTTAATTGCAAACTATAAATATAAAATATTTTTTTTAAATTACCAGAATGAGTTTCATTGAGGCTTCCATCGCTGGTTCCGGAAGCTTCTTGAGAAGAATCATGATCAATGTTTTGAACTAACTTATTTATCTGGTAAGTTAATAAATAAGTAAAATTTTCAGATAAGTCCTTTTAGTTTTTATAATTAAATTCTGGATGGAGTTTGTGTTTCTTACGAGATTTGGAATCATCTGAACTCGGTTTTGCTCCATTTTTTTTTCTAAAGCTTTGGAAAGAGGTCTCTAATGGATTTATTATATAAATCCAATTTTAATATCGCTCCATCAACTGAAATAGAAATTATTAATAAGGTGAAAATAAGTAATAATATCTTATATCTAATATTTTAGTTTATAATGGGTCAAAATAGCGTTCATTCAAAAAAATAATTGATAAAATAACCCATAAAAAACCACCCTTCATTTCCATCTGAGAAGAAAATTACATATCCAATTTACTCAAAAGAACCAAATACCTAATCTAGTAGATTTAAACTCAAAGAAAAAGAAAAATAAAGGCCATATACAAAAACTAAAACCAAAACCCACTTACGTTTGATCTCAATCTGAGATTCTGAGCTGAAAAAACAAAACCCAGTTGCAAAATTTAGCAAAAAAAACAAAAAAAAGCTTGATCTGACTAAATAAACCTAGATAGGAGTGGAAAGAGAGTGAAAAAGGCGAGACAAGATGAGCAGAATTTGTGAATAACCACTTGATATTTTTACGTAATAACGGCAAAATTATTACCTTCAAAAATAGTAAAAATCCTTGTCAGAATCCCAGTCGCTCTTCTACTTTCTTCCTTTTCCTCTTTCCTGTTTGTCTCCTTTCTCTTTTTTTTGATAGAGAAAAATTAGTGGGGTGATATTCTGCAAGAAAGAGAAAATTATCTCTCTTTTTGATATGTACCCCTGTAACTTCTTCAAAAGTCATGCATACCCCTATGGCTGTGACTTTCAACAAAACTTCTTTGGGACATTGGCAGTAGATGGATGATAGAATACTAAAATTGTGGAAAAAAAAATGAAATTGATTAGTTTATTTTATTATAATGTAATAAAATAGATTAATAAAATAGAATAATATGAGATAAATATAATTTTATTATTTTTCTGATTGAATAGAGAGAATTTTTTGTGTCACTTCTACTTTTAATGCTAACAAAATTCAAACTCATGAACTTTAACTTATTATACTTTACGCTCAATTAACCGAGTATGAAGCAATTGACAAATATAATGCTACTTTATTATACTGTTTTACTCTACTTTATTTTTTTTTTAACTTGGATAGTTTAATGAAATGTTTTCTGCCTATTTCAAAAAGAAAAAAATGAAATGTTTTCTGTCAAGGTTCGAGAGCTCACTGATGAATTCAGTCCATGAGCTATTCTATCAAAACATATTTTAGTAAGGATGCATACAAAAAAATCCAATATAAAAATTAAATTGCGCACTACTTTCCCAACCCATATCCAATTCCTGTTGCATAATAAACAAGAAAAAAGCATAAAATAACATATGAGTCTCTTTCAACTGAAAAATTGTTAATTGTATGGTGTACACAGTCACGTTACTTAATAGCTTACGTGGAGTGTTGGTAGTGGTTTGTTCATCACGGACCAACTTCATCTTTCAATTTTACTTTTCCACTAGTGCTAATCATTTCATTCTTTTGTGTCTCTATCTAATGAGTATTGTTAATTAATACTTGGTGAATGTTATGCATCTCCTAATTAACTCTTTTATATTTAAGATAAAACTTATATTTAAATGATATTTTGTTACCTTTGTTTAAATTTTAGAATATTTTTCAAAACCAGTTGATTTCATAATAATGTTTTTTTTAATTAGATTCTCAAAATGTGTTAACATAAGAATATAGGGACCTAATAGAGCACACCGGCTGACGTCTCCTTACTAACAGCGGCTTGCGGTAATCATCTCCGTTCGTCATGCAGCACTCCCGTCACGCCCATGACTATAAATATCATGACTCAAATAATACTATAATCTAATAAAAATAGTATATAAATATGATATAATATTATACATTTCGAGACAAAACAAGTATATATAATATTATATAATTCACATATAAAACAATATGTATGATATATATATATATATATATATATATATATATATATATATATATGATATAACGGTATATACACGTGATATATAGATATGGTATAATAGTATATAGATATAATATAACAGACAAAACAATATTATATAACAATGTATAAATCAACCAATGTATATAGCTGTCGTGCTGGAGAAGAAAGAGCGACAAGAAGAAAAGATTTGGGGGGGGGCTAATGGGAGTTTTGCATGACGGACGTGATTACCCCGTCGTGTTTGCACATTTCCAAAAAAATATAATACACAACATCACAATAAGAATAAAATCTCATAAATATTATCTTTAACAATATTTTATTTATTTAAATTCAAAACACTGATGAAGATCAATTTAATACCACAAAAAAATAAAAAATATTACGTCTAATCTAAGCTATTCGATATCCAAAAAAATGATCGCAATATTTTGTAAAGCAACATAAAATATAAAAGTAGAAAAAACTTATAGACTATGTGTCACATCGAATAATAAAAATAAAAATGTGTCAGGATCATCCACTCTTTATAAAAAGTAACAATATCAAAAAATATCGTATCTATTTTATTCTACAATGCATAATATGTACCTTACATCTATACAATCTTAAGTGAATACTTCAAAATTTCAATCGCATCGTATCAGATACCATATCGGATATGACACATAACGTATTTTGATATTTTATTCTAAAATAATAACGGATACTTCACAAAAACTATCCGCATCAAATACCTCTAACATAAGATCATATATTTTTAAAGCATATGATATCAAATATAAAGTTAATAAAACAACATTAAGAAATCTTATTTTATAACCAAACAAATATTTTAGATTATTACTTTCTACATCAAAGTCCAATATCTAAATATATATAAAATAATTAAATATATAAATTATAATTAATAGAATAATATATAATATTATTATATCGTATCATAAGTTTTTCTAAAACTATCGTATCGTCATACTGGAATCCTATTATATAAATAAATAATCGCAACAACTTAGCCGCCACACATGTGGTGGGAGCTGACAAGTGACAAATGACAATCCTCTTTTTCACAATTTACTATTTTTAAATACTTTTTATTTATTTTTTTCTGTTAGGTGGCTTCATAGAACAACATACCCCACACTGAAAGCTCCCCAAGTACCCAACAAGTCCCCTTTCTCCAATTCGGATCCCCATCCAATCCTCCCAAACCCGGCCCAATTACCCATCAACAAACAGCCCAATTAAACAACAAATCAAAGGGAGACGATATTCCCAGAGATTATTTCCTATTCCCAGAGATTAAAGTAAGTGTACAAATAAAACTCAAGATTAAAGTAGGAGGTGTACAAATAAAGCTCCAACCCGAACCGACCCAACCCTTTTTTGCGGGTGTTGAAGTTGTTGGGTCGGGTCTGGGTTTGAGGTTTTTTGCGAGTGCTGAATAACTCGGAATAATAAGTTGGTTTACGATTTTTAAATTAGAAACCCAGATTAACCCAACCCAACCCGTACATTCTGAATTATATACTATATCATATATTCCGGTTATTTATTTTCATTTCTACTATTGTTTCTATGTTATATTGTATTCTTAGTTTTTCCAATTATTAAGTTAACATCTAAAATATATTTTAGTCTTAATATATTATATGTTAACTTAATTGGAAACATAATCTTATAGCTTGATCTCATTTCAGTTTACCCATCAAGAAATATGACTAAATCTTATAATTGAAATACTAAATTAAAGATCAAAAGTAATCAAGAGATCATAACTCAAAATATTATATACTTTAAAAAATATATTTATGCACTAATTTTGCAACCGGTTAAATTCTACAACTTTTCATTTTTAGTTGAATATGTCTAGCAATTTAAGATATATTTTTGTACTTTTACTAGATTAGATATTCATTTTAATAGATGCCAGCCAAAATTTTCTCAATATTTCAATACCAAAAAAGATCAAATCTCATAATTTTTTTTGGTTAATATACATTATAATAACATAAACTTAATAAAGTTCAAAAATCATTCAACCCGCCCAACCCAAACCAACCTAACCCGCCTAAGAAAAATATCCTTGAATTGGATATTTTTTGAGCTGTTATGAGTTGGGTTGGATTGAAAAAACACAAATCCGTTCTCATTAAGTTGGATTGTGGGTTTTTCCCAAACCAGCTTAACAGTACGAAATAAAGCTGCTCTCAAGTATGTATTCCAGCTCTCAGAATAAGAAATAAGAAATAAGAAATATGCTCTCAAAATATCATTTCCCCGAATCGAAACGATTCTAACTCAACATCAAATTTACAATTCCCCCCTCCAAAAATCGGAAATTACAAGAAGAATTTCCACTAATGGAGACAGGAGGAGTCGTGGATCCGAGCCGAATGGGGAGCTGGCTCAAGGCGCTGGCGTACGGCGCGGGCGGAATAGCAGCCGTCGGCTTGGCGGCTCTGGTGGCTCTACAGGAGAAACTGGTCTACGTGCCGGTTCTGCCCGGCATGCCGCGAGCCTACGCCGTCACGCCGGCTCGCTACCGGCTCGGCTACGAGGATGTCTGGCTGAGGTCGGCTGATGGAGTTAAGCTCCATTCGTGGTTTGTTAAGTTTGCGCCTGATCACCGTGGTGAGTTTTTGTGCGTAGTTTTTGAGTAGTTTGGTTTGGTTTTTGAGGATGGTTAGGGTTTGGGAGAGTTGAATTGGGCGTTTGATCTGATTTTGGGAGTTGTTGATGTTAGAGGATTGAATTGATTGGGCGTAATTGGGTGGAAATGTAGTGATTTGAGCTTCAAATGATGCTTATAGATCTGAAATTGGAGGATTTTTATTCAATTTGAGGATGTATTTGTGCCATTTTTGTAATTTAATTAACGAATTTGTTTATTTGATGTAGGTCCCACAATCCTCTTCTTCCAAGAGAATGCTGGCAGTATCCTTGATTAATAGAATATTATAATTTCAAAAGTCACTTAAAATTTAATTGAATATTATAAAAACTAAATGATTACTCAAGTTTTAAATTGAAGTTTGGAATCCTTTACTATTTAATTTTTCCACTAGATATTGCACACAGACTAGAATTTGTGCGACTAATGATGCAAAAGCTAGAATGCAATGTTTTTATGCTTTCTTATCGCGGGTAAATATAAACATTTATCTTACAAAAAAAAAATTAATTTTCAAATATTTCAATTTTCAAACGTTTTTTTTTATAAATTAGATATGGTGAGAGTGAAGGATATCCATCTCAACAAGGATTTATAAATGACGCACAGGTTAGTTTAGTTCCTATATATTTTACTCGTTAATATTATTACTAATTCAGTTCTAACATTTCTGTATAAATTTTGTATATTTTTAGGCAGCATTAAATCATTTAATAAAGAGAGAAGATATAGACACATCAAAAATAATAGTTTTTGGAAGATCTTTAGGAGGCGCAGTTGGAACAGTTATCGCCAAAAATAATCCAGACAAAGTATATCATATGTTCATTTAATTAACTCAATACTATTATTTTGCTTCAATATTAAATTAATTAATATTTTAATTAAAATGATGTATTCTTTTTTGTAGGTTTGTGCACTTATATTAGAAAATACATTTACGTCGATATATGATATGGCTGGAGTTATGTTGCCGCTTTTGAAATATTTTATTGGTGGAAGTATTTCAAAAGGCCCCAAAATTCTGAATTTCATCGTAAAATCTCCTTGGAATACAATTGATATAATTGGCCAGGTCAGTTGTTTACTTTATTCAATTAGACTTTTCGTACATTATATTTTTGTGGATTTTTTTTTTGAAACCTCCCTATATTTTACGGTATTTATAATAAACCCTACCGTTAAAATTTTTATTATCGAAAACCTCATGACCTTTAAAATTCTCAAAAATCCCCTAATGTCAACTTCTTATTCTCAAAACCCCTAACTTTAATACCTTATTTTAAAAAATAATAATTAAATAATTTGCAAAATGTGTTTATATATATTTAGTATTCATCATCTACTTAGTACTTATCATTCCAATATTATCTACTTTTTTTAAAATAAAACTCAAAAGTCAAGCAGTTAAACTTAAAAACACCTTCTTTTTCTAAACCCTCCTTATCAACCAACCAACCAACCATCCAACTAACCAACCTATCAATAAATCAATTATCTAGTTTACCTAGTTAAACCAACCGATATTACTATTTATTTATTTATTTATATTTATTTAGGTGAAGCAGCCGATACTGTTCATATCGGGCCTGCGAGACGAGGTGGTCCCACCAATCCACATGAGACACCTGTACGAAAAAGCGTCAGAGGGAAATAAGGATTGTATATTCGTGGAGTTCCCGAGCGGCATGCACATGGACACCTGGTACACCTACGCCGACCGCTACTGGCGCCCCCTCCAACTCTTCCTTCAGAGGATCGCTCAAATTGGTAATTAATTACGATTATGCACTTGTAATTAATTACGATTATGCACTTTTGTTTAAATTACGATTTTGCCCCTTGGATGGTGGTACTAGAGTGGTGATGTTCGACGTGTTGTTGGTCAAATTGGTAATTAATTATGATTATGATTATGCCCCTTGTGTTTGTTTGATTTATGATTCAGCCCCTTGTGGGGTAGCAAAGAATCATTCGTGGTGAATTCAGAACAAATAAAATATTTGTTTCAATTTGGGAATTATGATTCTATTCTTGTACGGTACTGTAGAACTCTTTTCCTGATTGTTTCGTGCCTGATGTTGAACTTGAATAAATGTGTATGATGATATTTTGAAAAAAAAAATATATTTTTTGTAATGTTGAGAAATCCCATTGTCTTTTAGGAATCTATTGAATGTTTGAAACTCTTTTTTTTGGCTATCTTAATTGCTTTGTCTGGAAATATGTTTCTTTTTCTTTAATGAATAAATATTTTGTTGACAAAAAATTCATGCCTTGTTGTAGGGGCTGAAACGCAATTTCCTAAAATATAGGGGGTTTAGAGTTAGAGGTGGTTTTTTTTTTTCCAAATTAAAAATTTCTTGATTTATATTCATTTAATTTTGGAAACTTGTGATTATTATACCCTTGTTTGTTGTTCCTAGTTATTTTTTGTTTCATTTCGGAATTTTATTTTTTTATTTTTATTTTTTGTAGATGGTGATGTGCAGTGAGCTTCGAAAAAGGGTGGTTAAAATGTTGTTTGTTTAATTAATTATATTTACTGGTGGGATATAATTATTCAAGTTTGGTTTTTGAGGAACTGCCAGAAATTTGTGTACCTTATTTTTAACTCTGGAGGAAAATTAGGAGCTTGATTTTTTTTTTTTTTCTGAGCTGAAGGCTTAATTTTTGTTGATTTTAAGATTTTATCTGTGTATTCATGGCAAGTATTCGGGCTCTATTTTTGTGGGGTTTGAAATTGAATTCAATATAAATTGTAAATTGATAAATATGATTTTGGTGCATCTTTGATATGTTATTGCTTCTATGTTCTTTCTTTTAGCAGTATGATTAAATTGCAATCTTATACCGAGTCATGATTATTATACAAACTATATAGTGGCAGTTACATACCATGTTTTGACAAAAATGTAGGCTGATGAGTTTTGTATAAGAAATTTAAAATTTTATTTATACATGCTAAAATCTAGTCGGTGCGAAAAATCGAGATTATCGAATCTGTCAATGGAGAATAACAAAGAAACAAAAACATTTCTTGTGTGAAGCTCAATTAATTCTTGGTGAATTCTGTGAAAACAATATTCAAACTATACACACTAATCACTGGACATACACAGTAATATACAGTATTCCAATACTGGAGAAAGAAAAAGATAACCTTTCATAAAACCCTAAAAGCGGACTCATGTCAAATCTCTCCATTCCATTTTACTGAACAACTCTGAAATCCGCCTCGCCACAAATGTAATAACAGAACTTCCGAGGGCCTCTGAGCAAAAATATCCGCAGAACATTTCCGTTTCCCTCCTTTCAAAATCTCTCTCTTTCTCCTCCTCTTCTTCTTCGTTCAGAATCAAAACCATTCATTTCTCTGAGGTTTTTTCGAAGATAGTTCGTGTGGATTTCCTTTGTGGTTCGCTATGGAACCGGCTTACGACCCGAAAACGGTGGAGGAGGTGTTTCGTGATTTCAAAGGACGACGGACTGGACTTGTCAAAGCGCTTACGACTGGTAGTTTTTTTTTTTTTTTTTTTTTTTTTGAATCTTTGTTTGAATATTTTTTGATGTAGGATTTGGTTGTTTGGGGTTGTTTGTTTTGTGAGAAATGTTTTGTTGTTTTGACTGATGGATTAATGGTTTGTTTCAATCTGTTTTGTGCAGATGTTGAGAAATTCTTCCAGAATTGCGACCCCGGTAACATTTCTCTCTTCCTATCTTACTTAAAATGACAAACATTCTCAAATTTACTTCAACGAACGTCAATTCCGCTACCAATCGAATCAATTTTCGCCACGATTATCGCCATTTCTCACCGTTTCTTCTTCAAAATCGAATCTTTTTAACTCCAGATCGAGACAATCTGAGCCTGTACGGATTCCCGAACGAGACCTGGGAGGTGAACTTGCCGGCTGAGGAAGTTCCGCCTGAGATTCCTGAGCCGGCTTTGGGGATCAATTTCGCGAGAGAAGGAATGCAGGAGAAAGACTGGCTGGCCATGGTCGCCGTTCATAGCGACGCTTGGTTGATTTCCGTCGCGTTTTATTTCGGCTCCAGATTTGGGTTCGATAAAAATGACAGGTAATTAGTTGTTATTATTATTAGTGGAATTTCGCATTTATACTCTTTCTAGCAAAAAAAAAAAACTCCTGCTTTATGCCGTTATGGCAAATTAAAAGCTTCTATGTTACTGGAAATTGCAAAAAAAGCACCTTTATTCTTGGAAAATTTAAGAAGTAGACCTTGCTTTTACTTTACTGTTGACTCTGTTAATTAGCTTAGTTTATGGTCCGAGTAATACTCTCATAAAATTAATTAACAAAGTTATAACAATAAAGGTTTTTTTTTCTTGCAAATCTGAATAAAGCAGGGACTTTTTTGCAATTTAGGCATAAATTATGTTTTTTTTTTTTTTTTTTTTGCAAATTTCCTTACAAAATATTGTTTTTACCCCATATAAAATATTGTTTTTTTTTTAATTCTGATAATGCAGGAAGCGGCTTTTCAGCATGATAAATGAACTTCCAACAATATTTGAAGTTGTGAGCCGAAAAGCGAACGTTAAATCGCCGCCGACCAGTCACAGCCACTCCAAATCAAAACCAAATTCAAGTTCCAAATCAGTATGTATTTCAATCCTTTAGTTATATTATTTAAAAAAAAGGTCAAATGATGCTTTACATATCCCATCTGCCTTTTGATTTCACCAATGACCCTCGACAGGTTTTTTAGAATATTTGTGATGATTTGGAGGACAAAATTGTAAAACTTGACACTTCTAAAAGTAATTTCATATTTCATTTTTTTGGGGTTCCTTGAAAAATTTGTCTTTATTAAGTTTTATTTAAATTTCTTTTCTTTTTTTAAGAATGAAGCAGGCTCGTAGGCCTGCTTTCAAGTTCATTTATTTAACAATTTTAAAAACATGATAAGAAGTTTTACTCATGTGAAACACCGAAACAAAACAAAACAAAAATCAAACCAATAGTAAATCTTTCTATCATCCCAACATCATCTGTCACTATTCACTTATTTTTTATTTATTTCTCAATTTTTCTCTCTCCCAAAAGCAGAAGGGCTCATCGTCAGTCCCCACAAAACCCCAGAAAAAGCAATCGGAACCAAAATCAGAATCGGAATCAGAATCAGCGGAAGAAGGCTTAGACGAAGAGCCACCCATCATACTAAGAGACTCAAAACCCAAAAAGAAAAAATCCTCAAAAGACTCGGACTCAGAGGAAGAGGGAGAAGAGGATCACGGTGAGACGTTATGCGGAGCGTGTGGCGAGAACTATGCGTCTAACGAGTTTTGGATTTGTTGTGATGTTTGTGAGAAGTGGTTCCATGGGAAATGTGTGAAGATCACGCCTGCTAAAGCGCAGCATATTAAACAGTATAAGTGCCCTGCTTGTACTAGTACCAAGAGGGCTAGGGTTAATTGATTGGTTCGTTTATGTTTATGTTTAGGGTTTTAGGTTGGGTTGGATTGGATTGTGGATTCTGTTTTGTTGGATGGCTGATTGTTTGTGTTTGGTAGTCGATGGTTTTGTTGAGTTAGATTTTGGTGAATTGTTATTTGTGCCATTTGTTGATTTAGATTTTGGTGAATTGTTATTTGTGTCACGAGGGTATGGTTTGCTTGTTGGAAGGGAAACTGAAAGGTTGCCTAATTTGGTTCAGTGGAAACTGGAAGCTTATAGGCAATTGAGGTGTTTCTCTATGTGCTTAGTAATCTGTTCTACATCTTTGAGGTTCCCTGTGTAATAATCTCATGTGTAGATCATGCTAGCTTGAGCAAAAAATTTAGAAATTCAAAAACTAGTCTTAGAATCATTTTTTACAACAAAAATAGGGATATTCATTGTTTCATTTTCATTAATTTGTGGTCTTTACTTCTGAACTTGCTTCTGATATTCTGTTTTTCCTATATTTCTTTTGTTAAAAGGAAATGCCAGAAAACCTTTTGACCTTGTTGAATTATCTCCCCATTTTAACTTGCTAGGCTAAATGAATCTCAATTTGCTATGAACTTCAGCACTATAAAAATTAAAAAAGACACAAAAGCAGGAGCAGCAAACACAACAGCACATCAGAAAAACCAATCCATTAACATAAAACTCACATATATATTCCATTACAACTACCGCCAGCCTTCTCACTTCACAAAAGGCCATCTCATTCATTTCATCCATCCATTCCATTTCATATCATTTCATTTAAAAATTCACACCGGTCCATCCAAGATGCCCGAGCGGGTGACTCCCCTGAAACGGCGCACCAACACCTGGCGCACCGAGTCCAGCCAAGTTATGTCCAACAGGGGGCAGCAGAGCCATCGAACCGGGTTGACCCGTCTGGTGCAGGGGAGGCGGAGGGTACTGCAGCTGTGGCGGCTGCTGTGTGGCCGAGTACGAAGCGGGTCCGTTGAGATAAGATGGTGTGGCGGGTTGAGCTTGGTAGAATTGCGTGGATTGGATGTTGGGTGGGAGTTCTCTTGGCGTTTGGACCCAAATATCTGATGCTTCAACCTATAATAATAAAAAGAAGTTTAATTGGAATTAGTTTATATCTACAGGAATGTCAAATTATATAAAGAGATTTGCAAAAAATAATTCATTGGTAATACAAAGGTCTTCAATAAATTAACAAATGAAAACATTAATTCGCATGCATAATGTACTTTCAACCAACATTTAAAAAAATTAATTGGAAATATCAAATTTTATATCGAGAAAATCCCTCCATTGTTAGAAGTTGCAACAGAAAACCCTTCATTCTTCAATAATTTTAAAAAACGTTAATTAGCACGTATAATCTACTTCGACCAGCACATTTTTTTCACAAACTCCAGTCTTCTTTCTTCGTAATTCAGCCACAACACATCAACACTTTCACAAATCTCCCAATTTCACAATTTAAAACTCGCACTAAAAAAAGCACGAATCAATCAACCTGCATACATACCTGCAAATTCGGCGCATAGAGCGCATTAACATTATTGTCCTTATACTTCATCCTATTCGCATCCTCAATCAAACCGGGATACCCATTCGGATTATTCGAATAACCCCCGTACCCATTCGCACTGAACAGCGGCGCCGGCTTGTACTGACTCGTACCGTACTTGAGCCCGCCGGTACCGGGTACCGTACCGGCATTAGCAACGAGGTAGTTCGGCACGGGGCTCGGAATCTGAGGCGGGTAAGCGGGGCCGACAGGGGCGTTTTGGTAATTCTGGAGGGGCTGGTGGGGCATGTAGACGGGGGAGAAGACGTGGCGGTACGGGAGGTAGTTGGTGGGATGCGCGAATTGCGGGAGTTGCAATTGCTGTAATTGCGGAGGAGGAGGAGGAGGAGGGTACATTTGAGGGATCTGTTGGGGGGTATTTTGGTAATTTTGGAGGGTTTCTGGGGGGTTTTGGAGGATGGGGATTGTTTGGGTTGTTGGTATCATGCTGGGGCCCACGCTCATTGCCTGCTTTATATGATTATTTGTAAAAAGAAAGAATATAATAATTTAAGAAAGTAATTTGTTTATATGATTTATATGATTGATGTGTTTATGACGAGTTTTTTAAGAAGAGTGCCTCATATTTTCTCAGATTTATTAAAAAAAAACTAACTTATGGAGTATTAAAATATAATTTTTAACTTTTGATTTTAAAAAAAAAATACCTTCTTAATACAGCGATCAAATGGACAAGTAAGCACTTATGAAAAGAACAAAAAAAATGGGTGTAATTCGTAAAAAGAAATAATATAATAATTTAATACCTCGGTTGATAAAACTGTGGTTTCTTGACCCGCGCTAGAACTGAGGAACTGCATGTTGTATCTTGAACTAGGATCAAACTCCTGAATTATGCAAATAAAAAAAACAAACAAATTATAAAAAAAAAAAAAACTACACTGCACAAGGGGTATATATAAAAAAGAATTTTTCCGGGGTTGAAAACGCAAAAACGAACAATACCTTGAAGTTTTGTAGATCGGCAGAGTTGTCTTGAAGATCGTGAGGAAGAGTGGACTCGTAATTCGAGATATTTTCAGTTATATCGTCCTGTGGGCCCGCCTCGTCAGAGGGACCTTGTTGCATATTTGCGTTCTCTCTTAAATGCGTCTCATTAATCTCTGTGTTGTTTTGCTCTGTCACACTTGGTAGATTTTCGTTTGGCGGAACCGGCACAGTACTATAATGAATACATAAAAATATATAAATAAATGAGCAACTTCATGAAAATATCTTAGATGCCCCTGCTTTCAGTATTTGATCGAGAAGTTCCCAAACTACCCTTATTTCATGACCTTTTATATATACGTTAATAAATGACAAATAGGGGATATCTAGGTATCTTTAATTATTTGAAAATTCATAATAAAAAATAGGGGAAATTCATGGTATTCATGATATTTCAAATTTTGGTGGATTTTCATGATATTTTGGGGTTTTTAGTGCCTACAGGTGAAATTCCCTCATAAAATAAGAGTATATACACACAACACTTCACTTGTTTAGACTTTAGAGTCAAAACTCAAAAAAAAAAAATTACAATACCTCAATAAAGTGTGATTATTATCATTGTTTCCCTCGTTTGACTTTTTGGGGGAGTCAAAACTGCCAAAAATGAGATGAGTCTGTTCTGACTCCGGCACACGAAGATGCTCCGGGATAATTACGTGCTGGTCCTCCGAAACCTTCGATTTCGCGAGATTTTCAGACAAAATGTTCAAATCCTGCTTCTGTTGACTTTGACCGGTCAAAGTCAACGCGGGTCCGTTTCGAGGGCTTTGACTGGATTTCGGCCGCCATTCCATATTCACCTGTTGAGCTGCACAAAATAGTAAATTGTAAACGTGATCAAAGATTCAACACGATATTGATTTGAATAAAATAATCATTTTTCAGGAAGTAAATTTAAGGAGAATTTTTCAAAAACCCCCTAGATTTGCTTGAATTTAAAAAACCTTTTGTAATATTCAAAAATCCCTACTTTTTCTTCTCATTTTGCAAAAGCTTTTAAACTTCAATAATATTCAAATAATATCTAAAAGATAATAAATAATATGCAAATAAATTTTGCAAATTTCTTATCTATTATTTCAAAATAAATCAAATTGTATACATAATTATTTCTCTATTATTTGGAATGTCAAGGGATTTTACCTTTTTTTTTAAATTAAACATCAAAGTTAGGGCTTTATTGAGTATTATTAAAACCAATGGTTTTTTTTCAAGTAATCCATTAAATTGAGGGTTCCAATAACTACCATGAACTATAGGGATTTTTTTGAAAAAAAAAAATACTAACATTTGCCACTGTACTGATTCAAATTCGTCAGAGGCTGAGAATTCAATCTGTTATTTCCTCTAGAATTAGGTCTCAAATACTGCCTCTGATTTTCCGGCGCAAAACCCCTGTTACTCTGAAAATGAACTGAAGCTGAATTTCTGGACTCAGAATTAGGGTTAGGGTTAGGGTTAGGGTTTGGTTTTCTCAAACCCACCACGCCGACTTCTCTTCGAATCAGCCCATCGCTGTGATGGACCGGATCTGACGACGAACAAATCTCAGCCGCCGATTCCTTCTTTGGCTGATTTGAATTTGATTTGATTGGTTCGATTGATACAGTGGATTCTTGTTTAGGCCTACAAATAAAAAATAATTATTTAATTAATTAAAACAAAGAGCGTAAAGAATGAATAGAAGAAGAGGGGCTGTTGATTATACGTGTTGTTTGTTTGATCTGAATTGAGAATTTGTGAATCGGGATTTGGGGATGAAATTGGCTCTGATTTTTCTTCATCGGATTTTGGTTTGTTTCTGTTGTCTCTCACAATGCGATATTCCTTAACAGGCCCTGCAATATTCAAATATTTAACTTTAGTACTTATTCATGATCTCACCCTTGACTTAATTGAGAGAATTGCAAAAAACAAACGAAAAAAACATAACTTGAACCAAGCAGCATGATATTACACTTAACTTTACTAATAATAATATGTTATTTTGTTGTTTTGAGGTTTTTATGGTTTTTTCGCCAGGAAATACGACTTTTTTAGCCTCAATAATATTAAGAAAATAACAAGTAAAATATTAAAATATTAAACAAAATAATTGAAATACCAGGTACAGAGGTTCTAGTAAGACCGCCTCTTGAAGTTCTAGCATAACCGCCTCTCACAGTTCTTGTATTATTATAATAATTATTATTACTATGATAACCATTGCTGTTCCAAACTCGCTCTGTTTTAACAAATTCTGCTCTGTACTCATTCTGTTTATTGTACTCCGTGCTTCTTTCACCATTAACTTTCCACTCATTTCTGCTTTCACTACTATTTTTCAACTCATTTCTACTTTCACTGTGATTATTTTTCCACTCGTTTCTGCTTTCACTGTTATTAGTAATTCTGCTTTCGTTTTGTCGCGATTCAGTTCTGTTTTCATTCGGTTTCCACTCAGATCTCCTTTCGTTTGGAATCCGTCTGTCGGCTCGGCTTTCATTTTGTATTTTTATGCCGTTTGTATTTGTAACATTGGCATTCTGTTATTTCAATAAAGTATTATTTCAGGAAATTTATACTAAAAATACGGCAACAAAATCTAGTGATAATATGCTAAGAAAAAGAATTACCTCTTTCTTTCTGTCTCTTCTCCTTCGAACCTCGTGAAATGGATCTGCATAAAATGAATGAACAAAAGAAAAACAATATTACAACAAGAAAATATATGTAGAATAGTGCTAATGACAAACCCTAATTTGATTAAAAACACCTCTAAACCCAATAACTCGGCCTAAACCATGATATAAATTCAAACCAAAAACATGGTGAAACACCTAAGGAAGGTTAAGAGCCTGGTTTAGTTAAATTATGTGATGCAAACAGAACAAACATACCAAATAATATTTAACACAGAATCAAATTTCACCATGTATTATGCTTTACTACCACAATTTGAGATATTCTACTCTTTCTCTCATCTCTCACCGCACCAAAGTACCAAACTCTAGTCATCTATTTCGTTAATAATAATCCGTCTTACTCATTCCAACACAATCCTACTAAGTACTAACCCATCAAAACAAACAAACATCCTAAACCCTACCAGAAACCCAACCAACCCAAAACCACTTTTTTTCTCACCTTGATCGAGCAATCTCTGCGTGGTCTCATTCGGATCCATGTTGGTCTCCTTCAAGACGGCGTATATGTCGGACTCAGAGTGGTCTCCGACGATCTCCTTGATCGATCGAATCGTGCTGCGCACCCCGTGCGACATCAAGCCATCGGAACTCGACCCCGCCACCATCAGATGGAATCTTTGCTGTGAAAGATGGATTGGAAGAGAAGAGGAAGAGGAAGAAAGACTAGGGTTTTGCGAGGGTAATGAGAAAAGAGAGAGAAGAGGAGAGGAGGGTTTGGAGATTTTTTGTTTTTGTTTTTTTGGGGTTTTAATTATTTGATTTGATGATGTCTGAATTGGGGAATTGGGAATTGGAATACTGGTTTTGGTAAATCCGGGATTTGGTTTCATCAGGATTTGTAAGGAAAGTTGAAGAATGGTTGGAAAAGAATTGTGTTGGATTGAATTAAGGAAAGTTGAGGAAATAAATATATTTTTTTGTGTTTTTAGTATTTTTTTTTTTATAGTAATCACAATTATTGAGACATGAATGGAAAATTTGTTATTGCAAATTTAAATGAGAGAAGAATAGACATATTCTATTATTATATGCTAAATCAGTGATTTTGTTGTGAAAATAAGTTAACTAACTTTTACATTATAAATACAGAAATAAAATACATGACACATGAAAAAGATACAGCACATGATTATGTACCTTATCTAGCTCAATTCAGATTAACTGCAAAACAACCCTAGTTTAAGATCTATCTTATCAAGTTATATATACTCACAAAATGTATATGCTTTCTTGTTTCAAAGGAACTTTTCATTATGGTCATTAGAGAAAAACTTTTCTGTATATAGATTTAACAACGTTTCAGTTGAAGAAAAACTACCATCAGAATCAAACATGTTACCGTTGGTTTTAAGCTCAACACAGTCTCATCTTCCTCAAGAAGTACGAACTTCAAAATTTCAAATAACTCAGCAAAAGCTGCATAATTCAAAATTGCACAAAACTGCTTATTAATCTCTTTCAATACGAATCCAATCAAAATCCAATTATTTCTCATTCTTCTACTCCTCTTTTCTCAAAGCCCAAAAAAAATCCAAAAAGTAAAAACAAAGAAAAATGGAAACCATGTATGAAAATCAAAATAGAGTAAACTCAAGTATACTTCTTAGATCATACATTGATCCAAATCAACTAGCAGGCCCAAATCTAAATATTCGACTTCAGATTCAAAGCCAACTCTCTCACAACAACGTATGTTTGTACTTCCGCGTGCCAATCACTAAATTTTCTTACGAAGAATTAGAAAATCCAATTGATTCATCATATCTATCGCGTGTGGATCCAATTGATGAATCTGAAGTAGCATCATATCATGATATGATATGTTCCTTCACTCGAGATGTGGTGCAACAATCTCTTCTTCATCCATCGGCCAGTTCAACTGAGATTTATATCACAATTTTAATTGGAACTAATAGATGTGTGAGAGTAACAAAGTGGAAATGTGGTGAGGAAGATGAGTTGACTGATCAGATGTGTTCGATTTGCTTGGAGGATTTGGTACGGGGTGTGGAGGTTGGTACGACAGAATGCGGCCATGTATTTCATACTAGATGCTTGAGAGAATGGATCGAAAGGAATCCTTCTTGCCCGCTTTGCCGGTCTGAGGTTTGAAGATTGCGTATTGCTGAAATAATCAAAATAAAAAATAGTTGTGTAGAATTTACTGGAGTTTGGATTAGGTGTGGAACTGAGTAACTGATGACTATTGTTTGTAATTTTTTTAGAAAATGACTATAGTTTGTATTGTTTGTTTGGTTTAAGATTTATGTGAGAAAAATGGAATTAAAATTGTGTGTATGTGTCATTTGTGAAATCAACAGAGTTTTTTTTTTTACTTTAGACAAGTGCAGATACTAATCAACAATCATCCTTGACCTGACAAATTTGCAGCAAGACCCCTGAAGTATTAAAAATGTCAAGAACATATTGGACCGTTGTAATTAAAACTGAAAATTTGGAAAGTCGCATCCATGAAAGAAAGGAGATGCGAATGGAAACATTTTAAAAGGCAACCGTCCCTCTCTCTCTCTCTCTCTCTCTCTCTCTCTCTCTCTCTCTCTCTCTCTCCAATCAACAAACAAGCAAAGTACATGCCTGAATATATAGGCAATTGTTCAAAAAGAAACAGATTTTCATCCTTTCAAACATAATTTAAACATATAACTTTAGAAACTGATATTCAGTGATCTAATTTCTCTCCATCTCTCTCACCCTCTCCCTCTCTCTCTCTAAACAAAGAAGAAGAAAGAGACCAAACCAGCAATAATGAAGGAAACTCACGACATAGACAATGTCCACCTGATGATCAGCGCAAATTATGTCAATTCCTCAGCTCCGTGTGGCCAATTATGTCAAATTCACCTGAATATTCATCGCACACGCCTAGTTGGCCCTATGCCACTGTCGTTTATATATTTAAACTGCTCAGATAGGATACCGTATTTCTTCTTATTCCAAGAGGATTCAATATTGCGGACTCTTTCTGCTTTAATTTCGCGTGTGGACTCAACATATCGTCCATGCGTCGATTCTGTAAAAGAGATCATTGGCTTATTCATTCAAAAAGCCGCCTACCAGTCTCCCGATTTCCCCTTTGGTACGCTTGAGATTACCGTGGATGTTTATTTTATGTCTAATGGATTGTATCCAAAGGAGGGCTTAAGTGCTTATTTAGAGAGAAATCGTCAAACATGTGCTATATGTTTGGAAAATCTCGTGCCAGACGCTGGGATAATTAAGACAACATGTAGTCACATATTTCATGAGAAGTTCTTGACCAGGTGGATCATGAAAAACCGTTCTTGCCCGCTTTGTAGGTTTAGTCTTTGAAAATTGTGTTGCTTGAAAAGAATTAATCTTAGGTTAGATGCGGAATGAAAATATTGTTGTATGAGAAGGAATTGTTTATTTATTTGATTAATTGGTCATATTAAAATATAGAATGTTATGTGTAGTTTAAGTGTTATGTTGAAATGCCTCAAAAAGATTAACTTATTTGTTTATTTCTGATGATTCGTATATTTCTTTGTTTGTTTATTTTATAGTGATTTTTCTTTTTGTTTTGTAGTCTTGAATTATGCAGAAGTAATTGTAAAATCATAATTTGTAGTATAGACGCCAAAAATAATATGAGGTACAAAGGATGAAAATATTGCATAACTTGTAGGGTTTCTTTTTGAGCTTGCAAAAGTGTATCTATCTCAAGTACTTACAAAGATTTTTAAGAGGAATTTCTTACATAATTTCTTTTGAAAAATAAGTCTATCAGTTTTATTTTCCTTAAGTTTCTCATCAATTTAAATGAAAAAAAAAAATCAAGGCCTCGAGATGATTACATTAATGCATGAACCCCTAAAAAATTTGCTCAATCTGACGTCTTCAGAAATTGTTTAAATTCAAATTATGCTTTCATAATTCACAAATTAAACTCAAACCATTCAATATGATATGATACTGAGAGCTGAGACTAATCAGATTTTGTTGCAAATATTTTAACTGGTTGAATCCTGATTTAATTTCAAAGATTAGAAATCTTATATAAGGATAAAACACCAATGCAGAAATGTTTTCAATTTTTGTTTCTTTATTTTGAATTCGAGTACTACATAATATAATCAATATATTATTTTATCTATGAATATATTCTTTGTAATATAAATAAAGAAATATATAATATGTGCGCAAAAATACTGGATATAATTTCCAGTTTTCATTAAATTATAGGTCACAGACTCACAGTAAAGTTATTAGGAATTTGATTTGAAATTAAAATAATATTAAAAAATTCTTATGGAATTTCCTGTTCATTTGTCTGCTCATTTTTCTTTGAATGATGTTCATTTGTCAGTCTAAAATAGAGAGTACAAGGTGTTTGTTCAAATTTTGTTTTGAGGAAAAAAGTTATACAAGAATTCAATTTGTTAGGTAATTAGATCATGCTTTGTTAGATATGGTCATAATTAGTCATTCCTAGTACGCGAAAAATACGATTCGCGATACGTTCGTGTATAATTCGTGTAGAATGTTTTCTAAGTCGGTCAAATAAAACAGACGGTAATAATTTGTCAATTTGACTAATTGTTCGGAATAATTCAGTATATAATTTATGTAAATATAAACTTTTTATTTAGAAATAATTGGAAAAATATTATTATTTGGTAGAAATTCGTAAAGTCCGGGTCGAATTTTTCTCTTGTAAAAAATTCATGAATGAATACGAATTATTGAATTAGAGACACGAACTTCGCGCTTTTGAATTATTAGGAAAATATGCGTTTAATATGTGAATTATTCGTGAATTGACCAACTATGGATATGATTTTATTTAGGAGAAGGAACTTCAGTAAATTTCATGTGAAAAGATAATAATAATTGATTCACTAAACTGTGTATTTAGACTAAAGAATTTAGCAATTTGAATCGGAGGTTTAAATAAAATTTGTAATTAATTCAGGTTTGAGGGACTGAAGTGCAAATTTTGTAACCAATTAGGGACTTCGATTGTCACTGATGTGAGAAATGGCTACTAAACGATAGACATCAAATTATCTTAGGGGTCATTTGGGAGCTAGAATATTATATCAGAATTGGATCTTAAAATTCTAATTCCTCCAAATTCTTTATTTAGTAGACAACTAGAAAAAGAATAACATAATTCTTGAAATTTCATTTCTATATAATTTCACCAAAATGTAACTCTCTCTGAAAGTTAGAATGCCAAAGTGTGGTATATTATATTATATTATTAATTTGTTTTATATATTATTTATGTTATATGTTTTATTTTATATTACTAATTGTATAATCATAATCCAAATTTTTACAAACAACCAAACAAAAAAATATGTTTTTCGGAATTTTATACTTATCCAAACAAACTTTAAAATTAATTAATTCATAATTTTACACTTTTTCATCTTAAAATTCAATTTCACTCTCTAATTTCACTTGCCAAGCAAGCCCTTAGTAGACAATAAAGAAGGCCAAAAACAATTTTTGAAACAAATCTAGAAGAGAGTAAAAATATTAAAATATTTTCAACACCACATTGTCACTCACCACAAGTATAAGTGTATAAATAATAGATAATCAACATATTATTTCATAAGTTAATATATTGTTTTATATTATAAACAGAATATATATATATATATATATATATATATATATATATATATATATATATATATATATATATATATATATATATATATATATATATATAAAATCCGGATTGCAAAATAATTTCTTCATTTTCAGTAAATATTTTTTTCAATCTATATGCTATATATATATATATATATATAAAATCCGGATTGCAAAATAATTTCTTCATTTTCAGTAAATATTTTTTTCAATCTATATGCTATATATATATATATATATATATATATATATATATATATATATATATATATATTGTAAGAAAGTATATGAATATATATAATTGACAATTGTATAGATTTTAGGCAAATACCGGATTTTCATTTAATAAGAGAAATTTGCATGGAGGCCCCGCAGTTACTAGAAATCTACAAACTATGTGACCGTTATGATCCAAAGTGACCGTTTAATTGGTAATTAAGGAAAGAGCCGTTCTCTTTTGGAAACAAATTGACTAGCTAATTTTCCTTGTAATAAAAGGATTTTTTTTTCTTTATATACATTATCAATTAATCCTGATTCCTTCCATTCTTCTCCTATTTCCATTTTTTTCCCAATCTCTCTCTCGTTTGTCTCCCCAAATCGAATTCAGAAAGAAGTAGAAGAAGAAGAGAACAATGGAAGGAATTCAGATTCAAGCCAGTAATAATATGCTATTGCCACTCAGAAGACCAGCCATGGAAGAATTTGAAATTCACAACAGTGACAATACTCGATTGGAACTCAGAGCAGTCTTCAACGGTCCCTCACAACCTCCCCAAATTTCAAAAATCAGACTCCATGTTCATCGCACGAACTTTGTTTGCCCCACTCTGCGCCTCTCTTATGGAAACCCCAACTTCTCCATTACAGCACCGCTCGGCCCGCTTCCATTGACTCGACATCTTGAAGAAGAAAGGTTAAACAGAGTAGTTTCTAATTTAATCTCAGCAGTAATCCCTATGTATCGGCATTCTGTCCAGTCTGTTAAGAGAATAATTTGTTCATTCGTTCGAAAAATTTTGTACCGGTCCTGCGATTTTCCGAACGGTACGGTTATGATTACAACTCATTTGTGGGTTTCTTTGTTTAATGGGTTGCATTTGCAAGAGGATTTGGATGGAGGGGTCTTGGTACTCAGCGAAGCGCCGGTAAAGATGAAGTGTAGAGGTGGTAAGAGAGATGATAATTGTGCGATTTGTCTTGAGGATTTCGTACCGGGCGTGGAGATAAAGAAAACTATTTGTAGGCATGTTTTTCATGGCAAGTGTTTGGATGAGTGGATGGCAAGAAAATATTCTTGCCCCCTTTGTAGGTTTAGGCTTTAAGTTTAAAGGTTGAATTATGTTTAAGAATAAGTTTTTTTTTGGTGTTATTTAGGATTTTATTTTGGGGTTAGATGTGGAATTTGTAATTATTGTTGTTAGCAAATCTTTGTAGGGGAAAAATTTAAGAAACTGTTTGTTTAGTCTGTTGGTCAGTTTAAAAACAGTGCATGTAAATTGTTTGTTGAAATGTTTCAAAGTGCATGTAACTGTTTTTTTTTTTTTTTTTTTGAGGTTCTGAAGTTATTTACTTAACAAGATTTATTTTAGTAGGAAAGTTCTAACAGAATGTCTTTTGGATCAAAATTCCAAGAGTATACTGGTTTCTGTTTTCAGTAAATTTGTCATTATTTCAAGTGAAAAATCATGGAATTAAAAATATGGACTTCAAGGGCGTGGACCTTTTCTTCCAATTTATTGAAGAGTTTAGGACTTTTTTTGGCAAATCTTGGCTGTGTTTGGATGTACAAGCAATTTCAAGGAAAAACTAGTTTAGAAATTGTGTTAGGGATTTTTAGGAAAGTATGTTTGGATGCAATTTAGGAATTTTTAGGAAATTTTGATTTAGAGATTTTTAGAGAAAATTTTGTATATAAAGTTGGAGAGAATGAAAACTTGACTTTTTGGCAAGTTTTTTTTCTAGGAATTTGTAGGGTCTTATATTATATTATATTATAACCCCGTAGGGAAAGATTTTCCGTAAATACTCCATGAAAAAAAGTTATAAATAAATAAAATGGAGTTTGTTAGCCTGTCAAAGACTTCATTTAACTTTTTTAACTTAATTATACTTTATTCTATTTTATATGCAAAATTAAGCATTCAATTCCCTAAAAAAATGTATATCAGACTTTAGAGTTTAAATAGTAATATTGTAAACAAGGAGTTTTTCTAATTCAACTATTGGACAATGGAAGGACTAAAATTCATTTTATGTGCTGAATGTAAAATTTCATATTGAACTATTTTACTTTGTGATACTTATTTTCAACACTGACTAACTCACAGGAAAATGATATTCCCTGACAAAGATTTGATTCGGCCAGGCAAGTTTTTAATAAATGACATTATTACCTCTCATAATTAAGAGACGAACATATATTTATTTTTGGTAACTATGTATATCTCTCCAACAATTCAAAGCGTACGCACGTATAACATCATATCATGCTGCCTCATTCCCAAAGCAAGCATTTTGCCCACTAACCGGCCTCGTTCGTAGGCCTAGCCCACTACCCCACCTGACTGATTTGTCTCAGAGGGTACTCTTTCAAGTTGTCAAAGCACTCTGTTACCAGAAGGAGAAGACAAAAGCACAGCCATACGGGGAGGCTCGTCAGGCCAGTGAGGGCGAGTTAAAGGACTCAAGCAAGGCCCATACCATCCGGTCACGTCTCTTGGTCCGAGGGGGCGCCATAAAAGGGGGATAGAATTTGCACCCCGAGAGGGAAGGATGTGTCTGGTGGACAAGTACCTTAAGTGACAGTTCAATCATAATCTGAATATAATAAAGGAAATCGTTTTGTGTCCATCTACGGAAGAAGGCTCGTCTCAAAGCGCCAGTGCTTTTTCTTCTAGTGGTAGAAAGAAGGGCTTAAGACAGATAAGGAATAGTCATAGTTAATAGACTGCCTCTGGTACGGTTTTTCAAAGCGGGGATTGCTAATATGATGTAGATTTATAACTATTCATCCTTTAATTTTTTTGGTTAGTTTTTTAACCTTTTGTTTTCATTTACAATTTTTATTTGACTGTTACATAATAAGAATTTTAATGCTAAGAATGAAAAATATTACATTATTATTATTATTATTATTATTATTATTGGAACAATTTTTTATTTTATTGTGGTATATATGACACATTATCTCTTTTGAAATATTTTATTTTCATAATAACATTTTTTTTAATTCTCATTATGATATATGAAGTGTCACACATAATTTCTTTTTCATGAATTTCACAAACAATTTTCCATAAATGTTTTGATTATTATTTCAGTAACTTTCTTTCATTAGAAAATTAATGAAAATAATTATGAAACTATGATTAATGAGTTCATAAGAGTAAATAAGAAATTTATTTTAACTTGACATCTAAAGATATGCATTTATTACTGATTATGCATTTACTATATGGGTAAAATTGTATTTCTACATTTTGTATGCCTGTCTTCGTCAAAACTCTGTTTGTCGATATCAACTCCCAACTCACAACCACAACACAAAAGACTAGAAATAATGCCATAGAGAAACACTTAATCCAGCCTCACCATGTTTGTGTTTGGGCGTAAACTAAAAGCCCATATTAATCTAACGGTTGTCAAATGCAATCCTCCAGTAATCAACGGTTCTATTTAAAAGCAGAATGCTACTTCTACTTCATTGTAAGGAAAGAACATGATTTGGAAAGACGCAATCCTTCATCTTAAGTAAAGATATACGTTTTTAAAAGGCAACGTTCTGAATCCTTATTTACACCCATTAATTAGTACATTTCCATTTCTTTCTCGTTCTTCACGAATTCCCAATTCTTTCTCCCTCTCCATCCAATCCGCGCTCAGAATTACGACTGAAAACCTCTCTCTCTCTCTCCAATCTGCGACCAAATTTTCCACTGAAATACTCCAACTCATAGAAGGAACAGATTCATCCTTTCGGTGGAATTCAAACCTCTCTCTCAACAAACAAGCAAAGTACATGCCTGAATATATATATAGACAATTGTTCAAAAAGAAAAAGATTCATCCTTTCAAACATAATTTAAACATATAACTTTCGGAACTGATATCTATATCCCCGTGATCTAATTTATCTCCATTTGTATCTCTCTCTCTCTCCCTATCTCTCAAAACAAAGAAGAAAAAAGGGACCAAACTAGCAATAATGAAGGAAATTCACGACATAGACAATGTCAGCCTAATGATCAGGCGAATTATGTCAATTCCTCAGCTCCGCGGGACCAAACTAGCAATAATGAAGGAAACTCACGACATAATATATTTTAAGAGGCACAAATAAATGACTGCTTGGGGCCTCGGAATATATAGGACCGGCTCTGCAATTCGTAGAAGAAGAAGAAACAGACTCATGGAACCAATGGAAGAATTTCACGAGGGATTTCAAACTCGTCTCGATCTCAGCTCCGACTACGGTGAAATTTCAGATTCTCACGACCAATTCACATTGCTCGAACTTCGCATCTGCCGCAGCAAATATCTCTCCATTCGTATCACTCTCTCTCTCTCAAAACAAAGAAGAAAAAAGGGACCAAATCAGCAATAATGAAGGAAACTCACGGCATCGACAATGTCCGCCTGATAATCAGCGCAAATTATGTCAATTCCTCAGCTCTGCATGGCCAATTCAGTGAGATTCACCTGAATATTCATCGCACATGCCTAGTTGGCCCTATGCCACTGTCTTTTAAATGTTTGAACTGTTCAAATAGGATACCGTATTTCTTCTTATTTCAAGAGGATTCAATATTGCGGACTCTTGTTAAAATATAAAGATGCATTTGTATATAATGAAGACATTTAACAAATTAGGAAAGATATTTCTTGGAAATAAGATTTCTTGACAAGGAATTTTGGTATTACCATATATTAGATTTCTTGACAAGGAGGTTTCGTATTTCCATGTTTAGGTGTTAAATGGGGCAGTAATTCTTTGAGTTATTTCCTTATATTAGATATGACTATCCTATAAATAAAGGGGTAGGGGTAGAGTTTTATTCATTCCAACAACAACAATATTTTGTATCTCTTTTTTCTCTCGTAATAAGAAATTTATCTTATTTTTCAAGTTCCATTGTTCAATCATTTCTTCTTCTATTATTGTTCCTTCTTGGGCTAGTGTAAGTGTATTGCTGTACTATTATTTTCGCTGCTGATAATCACAAGGTCGTTTCTTGGTTTAGTGCTTGCCGTGTTACTTGTGCGAGTCACTATTGTTCTGTTTCTCTATTAGCGACGCGGTTATCCGGGTTCGATCCTTGTGTGACTGTCTGGTTTCTTTACATTGTATCAGAGCTTCAAGGGTGATAGACGACGACGTTGGCGATAGACGGTGTTGTTCTCGTCCCTTGGTGAAGAAGAGGATTGTTTATTACGGCATCCATGGAGTTTGGAGGTCGGGTTAGTGGACTTGGTATTGAGGCTCTAAATCTTTCGAATTATTCAATGTGGAAGAGTTGTATGGAGTCTTGTATTAGGAGTGAGGGGTTATGGGAGATCGTTGTTGGTACGGAGGTTGCACCGACGCCTGTCACAGGTACGAATGGTACGGTGACGAATGCAGACGCAGTAAAGGAGTGGTCAAAAACGAATGCTAAGGCGGAGTTCTTGTTGAAGAGGTCGATATCACGCGATCTATTCGAGCATATTAAGGGGTGCAAATTAGCGGCTGAGATTTGGAGAACTTTTGATGAGTTGCTCAACAAAAAGAACACGGCACGATTACAATTTCTGGAGAATGAGTTGGCGAGTTGCATCCAAGGTGAATTTTCTATCTCTCAATATTTCTTGAGAGTAAAGGGTTTATGTTCTGAAATTTCTATCTTGGAACCGGAGGAGGCTATTTCGGAGGCAAAGTTGAAGCGGTATATTATTCGCGGTCTTCGAAGAGAGTATGTCCCGTTCGTTACCTCAATACAAAGGTGGGCGCAACAACCATCCTTGACGGAGTTTGAAAATTTGCTCGCTTCTCAAGAATCGTTGGCTCGACAAATGGCGGGTGTTTTGGTCTCTGAAGGCGAAGGTCACGCTCTTGTGTTTAACAAAGTAAAAACTCGGTATGACCAAGAGGAACAGAAGAAGGAGGTTACGAAGAAGGGGGAGTCTTCATCTAATAGTGGTTCTCATTCAGCTATCAAGTGTTACCGATGTGGAAAACTCGGTCACATAAGGAAGAATTGTCGTGTTAAGTTGAGGGAAGGAAATGCCGCGGGTAAGGAGGATATTGTGAAGTGTGAAGTTTGGGATACGGGTTTCGTAGTAGAAGGAGTTTCATTAGACGTGTGTGCTTCTGTTAACTATGAGGATAACTGGATCATTGATTCCAGTTGTGGTCATCATCTGATTGGTGACGATTCCAAGTTTTCTTCACTTCGGGGGTATAAAGGCAATACCGCCTTTGTTACTGCCAACAACAGTGTTCACCATGTGGTGAATGAGGGCGCGGTTGTTGTTTCTGATAAAGACAACAGGTCGATAACTCTCGACAGTGTTTACCACGTACCTGGTATGAAGAAGAATCTCCTGTCGGTGGCGAATGCGGTTGATGCGGGTCACTATGTGTTGTTTGGCCCGAAGGATGTGAAGTTCCTCCGGAATGTGGAGGAGGTGAAGGGTGATGTTACTCACGCCGGTAAGAGGGTAAAAGACTTGTATGTTCTCTCAGCTTCTTTCTCGTATGTTGACAAGATGAGCAACAATGATAGCGTGTCGGTTTGGCATGCTAGACTCGGCCATGTGGGTATTGACAAGTTGAAGGCCATGGTTTCGAGGAATCTTGTTAACGGGCATCCGTCTCTTTCCTTTGCAAGTGGTGTTGAGGTGTGTGAGGGTTGCCAATATGGTAAATCTCATCGACTGCCTTTCGAGAAGTCTCAGTCAAGGTGTAAATGTGCGTTAGAACTTATTCATGGTGATTTGCTGGGTCCTACGCAGAACGCGTCGTACGGGGGTGCTCGTTATATGTTGGTACTCGTCGACGATTTTACATGGTACACTTGGGTTTATTTTCTGAAGGAGAAACGGGAGGCATTTTCTAAATTTCGAGAATTTAGAATAATGGTTGAGGAAAGGCTTGGTAAAAAGAATTAAGAAGTTTCGAACCGACAATGGAGGTGAATTTACATCCAAGGATTTGTTAAAATATAAAGATGCATTTGTATATTATGAAGGCATGTAACAAATTAGGAAATATATTTCTTGGAAATAAGATTTCTTGACAAGAAATTTTGGTATTACCATATATTAGATTTCTTGACAAGGAGGTATCGTATTTCCATATTTAGGTGTTAAATGGGGCAGTAATTCTTTGAGTTATTTCCTTATATTAGATATGACTATCCTATAAATAAAGGGGTAGGGGTAGAGTTTTATTCATTCCAACAACAACAATATTTTGTATCTCTTTTTTCTCTCGTAATAAGAAATTTATCTTATTTTTCAAGTTCTATTGTTCAATCCTTTCTTCTTCTATTATTGTTCCTTCTTGGGCTAGTGTAAGCTATTGCTGCACTATTATTTCCGCTGCTGATAATCACAAGGTCGCTGCTGGTTTAGTGCTGCCGTGTTACTGTGCAGTCACTATTGTTCTGTTTCTCTATTAGCGACGCGGTTATCTGGTTCAGTCCTTGTGTGACTGTCTGGTTTCTTTACATGGTACCAAGAGCTTCAAGGGTGATAGACGACGACGTTGTCGATAGACGGTGTTGTTCTTGTCCCTTGGTGAAGAAGAGGATTGTTTATTACGGCATCCATGGAGTTTGGAGGTCGGGTTAGTGGACTTGGTATTGAGGCTCTAAATCTTTCGAATTATTCAATGTGGAAGAGTTGTATGGAGTCTTGTATTATGAGTGAGGGGTTATGGGAGATCGTTGTTGGTACGGAGGTTGCACCGACGCCTGTCACCGGTACGAATGGTACGGTGACGAATGCAGACGCAGTAAAGGAGTGGTCAAAAACGAATGCTAAGGCGGAGTTCTTGTTGAAGAGGTCGATATCACGCGATCTATTCGAGCATATTAAGGGGTTCAAATCGGCATTGAGATTTGGAGAACTTTTGATGAGTTGCTCAACAAAAAGAACACGGCACGATTACAATTTCGGAGAATGAGTTGGCGAGTTGCAAACAAGGTGAATCTTCTATCTCTCAATATTTCTTGAGAGTAAAGGGTTTATGTTCTGAAATTTCTATCTTGGAACCGGAGGAGGCTATTTCGGAGGCAAAGTTGAAGCGGTATATTATTCGCGGTCTTCGATGAGAGTATGTCCCGTTCGTTACCTCAATACAAGGGTGGGCGCAACAACCATCCTTGACGGAGTTTGAAAATTTGCTCGCTTCTCAAGAATCATTGGCTCGACAAATGGCAGGTGTTTCGGTCTCTGAAGGCGAAGGTCACGCTCTTGTGTCTAACAAAGTAAAAACTTGGTATGACCAAGAGAAACGGAAGAAGGAGGTTACGAAGAAGGGGGAGTCTTCATCTAATAGTGGTTCTCGGTCAGCTATCAAGTGTTACCGATGTGGAAAACTCGGTCACATAAGGAAGAATTGTCGTGTTAAGTTGAGGGAAGGAAATGCCGCAGGTAAGGAGGATATTGTGAAGTGTGAAGTTTGGGATACGGGTTTCGTAGCAGAAGGAGTTTCATTAGACGTGTGTGCTTCTGTTAACTACGAGGATAATTGGATCATTGATTCCGGTTGTGGTCATCATCCGACCGGTGACGATTCCAAGTTTTCTTCACTTTGGGGGTATAAAGGCACATCGCCTTTGTTACTGCCGACAACAAGTGTTCACCATGTGGTAATGAGGGCGCGGTTGTTGTTTCCGATAAAGACAACAGGTCGATAACTCTAGACAGTGTTTACCACGTGCCTGGTATGAAGAAGAATCTCCTGTCGGTGGCGAATGCGGTTGATGCGGGTCACTATGTGTTGTTTGGCCCGAAGGATGTGAAATTCCTCCGGAATGTGGAGGAGGTGAAGGGTGATGTTACTCACGTCGGTAAGAGGGTAAAAGACTTGTATGTTCTCTTGGCTTCTTCCTCGTATGTTGACAAGATGAGCAACAATGATGGCGTGTCGGTTTGGCATGCTAGACTCGGCCATGTGGGTATTGACAAGTTGAAGGCGATGGTTTCGAGGAATCTTGTTAACGGGCTTCCGTCTCTTTCCTTTGCAAGTGGTGTTGAGGTATGTGAGGGCTGCCAAAATGGTAAATCTCATCGACTGCCTTTCGAGAAGTCTCAGTCAAGGTGTAAAGGTGCGTTAGAACTTATTCATGGTGATTTGATGGGTCCTACGCAGAACGCGTCGTACGGGGGTGCTCGTTATATGTTGGTACTCGTCAACGATTTTACACGGTACACTTGGGTTTATTTTCTGAAGGAGAAACGGGAGGCATTTTCTAAATTTCGAGAATTTAGAATAATGGTTGAGGGAATGCTTGGTAAAAGAATTAAGAAGTTTCGAACCGACAATGGAGGCGAGTTTACATCCAAGGATTTTCTCTCATTTTGCGAGAGTCATGGCATCAAGAAGGAGTTGACTTGTGCTTATACACCGCAACAAAATGGTGTGGCGGAAAGGAAAATCCGACATCTGGTGGAGGTATGTAGGAGTTGGGTGTGCGCGAAAAATTTACCGAAGGCCTTATGGGCGGAAGGTATGGCATGTGCTACCTACATAGTTAATCGGCTTCCTTGTAATCCGATTAACATGAAGTCACCTCACGAGTTGATGTTCGATGAGAAGCCAAGTGTGAAACATTTGAAAGTGTTCGGTTGTACGTGCTTTGTTCACGTACCGGATGAGAAGAGGACGAAATTAGACGCTAAGGCTCGGAAGTGTGTTTTCATTGGTTATGATCAAAGAAAGAAGGGATGGAAATGCATGGATCCGACAACTCATAAATTCATTGTCTCTCGAGATGTGGTGTTTGATGAAGCGTCTTCTCTATATGGTGATGGTGGTTCCCAAGCGGTAGTTTCGAATCTGCCGACGCCGCCTGTTGGTCACGTGAGAAACCCGGATGCTAATGACATGGGTAACCCGAGTGAAGATCCGAGGTTTTCGTCGCCTACGTCGACTGTCACGAGTTCAAGTAAGATGGATCAAAGTGACAGGGGGAGCAATGAAGTGCAATCGCAAGAAGAGGGAAATGCACAAGCTCTAAGGAGGTCGACAAGGATGGTAACTTGGCCGGCTAAATATAGAGATGAAAACTTCGTGTCGACGTATTCGTGTTTCTTTTCAGGATCGTCGGATGGTGAACCTTCATGCTTTGAGGAGGCGAAAGGTAATAAGTCGTGGGAAGATGCTATGGACGAGGAGATGCAAGCTCTTCGGAAAAATGAAACTTGGGATCTTGTTCCGAAGCCCAAGGAAGTGGACCCGGTTACTTGCAAATGGGTATACAAGTTGAAACGCAAGGCGGATGGGAGTGTTGAGCGCTATAAAGCGAGGCTTGTAGCGAGAGGATTTTCTCAACGGTATGGCGAGGATTATGAAGAGACTTTTAGTCCCTGTCGCCAAGATGACATCCGTGCGAATTGTGATTTCATTGGTCGCTTCGCTAGGTTGGAAGTCGTGGCACTGGATGTGAAGAATGCTTTCCTTTATGGTGAACTCGACAAGGAGATTTATATGGAGCAACCGGTTGGATATATTTCCAAGGTGTATCCTGACTATGTGTGCAAGCTGAAGAAAGCGCTGTATGGTTTGAAGCAAGCACCTCGAGCTTGGTATAACAAGATTGCGGAATATTTGCAATTTTGTGGTTATTCTTCTTCGAGTTCGGATCACAGTTTATTTGTGAAAAGGAAGGCGGGTCTACACGTGGTCGTCCTTTTATGCGTGGACGACATGATCATCACCGGCAATGATGAAGGCGAAGTTGCAAGACTTCGGGGCGAGCTCTCGATTCGATTCGAGATGAAGGATCTTGGAGAGCTTAGTCACTTCTTGGGATTGGAAGTGAAGGTTTGAAAGACGGGTATTTTGTCTCTCAAACGGGTTATGCTGGGAAGCTCATTGAGAAATTTGGCGTAAAAGAAGGTAAGCATTGTTCGACACCGCTGGATGTAAATTTCAAATTGAGACGTGATGATGGAAAGATACTTCCGGATCCTTGGAAGTTTCGTGCTCTTGTTGGAAGCCTGATTTATCTCACGATTACTAGACCGGATATTGCCTTCGCGGTCGGTCTGGTGAGTCTGTTTATGCAAGCTCCGACAAAGTCGCATCTGGATGCAGCAAAGAGAATTCTCAAGTATGTGAGTTCGACTCTTGATCTCGGGTTATTTTATAAGAAGGATTCCGAGTTCGTTTTGAATGGATATACCGATGCGGACATGGGCGGTGATTTGGATGATCGGAGATCGACATCCGGTTATGTCTTCTCTTGTGGTTCTGCAAGTGTTTCTTGGTGCAGTAAGAAGCAAGATTCGGTCTCTCTTTCTAGTACCGAGGCGGAGTACAAGGCGTCATCACTTGCAGCACAAGAGTGTGTTTGGTTGCGGAGGTTGGTCGAGGATGTTTACAATGCGGTTACTGGTCCTACGGTTATTTGAGGCGACAATCAAGAGTGCGTTGAAGTTGGTGACCAATCATGTTTGTCACGCGAGAACCAAGCACATCGAGATCGAGCATCACTTCATTCGTGAAAAAGTGCTTGATTGAATTATTGGAGTTGAGGAGGTGAGAAGCGTTGACAACGTGGCTGATATCTTCACCAAGTGTCTCTCCAAGAGATCATTCGAGTTATTGTGAGCCAAGTTGGGGCTCATGGCCAAATGCACTTTAAGGGGGAGTGTTAAAATATAAAGATGCATTTGTATATTATGAAGGCATGTAACAAATTAGGAAAGATATTTCTTGGAAATAAGATTTCTTGACAAGAAATTTTGGTATTACCATATATTAAATTTCTTGACAAGGAGGTTTCGTATTTCCATGTTTAGGTGTTAAATGGGGCAGTAATTCTTTGAGTTATTTCCTTATATTAGATATGACTATCCTATAAATAAAGGGGTAGGGGTAGAGTTTTATTCATTCCAACAACAACAATATTTTGTATCTCTTTTTTCTCTCGTAATAAGAAATTTATCTTATTTTTCAAGTTCCATTGTTCAATCCTTTTTTCTTCTTTTATTATTGTTCCTTCTTGGGCTAGTGTAAGCGTATTGCTGCACTATTATTTCCGCTGCTGATAATCACAAGGTCGCTGTTGGTTTAGTGCTGCCGTGTTACTGTGCAGTCACTATTGTTTTGTTTCTCTGTTAGCGACGCGGTTATCTAGTTCAGTCCTTGTGTGACTGTCTGGTTTCTTTACAGGATTTTCCCTCATTTTGCGAGAGGCATGGCATCAAGAAGGAGTTGACTTGTGCTTATACACCGCAACAAAATGGTGTGGCGGAAAGGAAAATTCGACATATGGTGGAGGTATGTAGGAGTTGGGTGTACGCGAAAAATTTACCGAAGGCCTTATGGGCGGAAGGTATGGCATGTGCTACATACGTGGTTAATCGGCTTCCCTGGAGTCCGATTAACATGAAGTCACCTCACGAGTTGATGTTCGATGAGAAGCCAAGTATGAAGCATTTGAAAGTGTTCGGTTGTACGTGCTTTGTTCACGTACCGGATGAGAAGAGGACGAAGTTAGACGCTAAGGCTCGGAAGTGTGTTTTCATTGGTTATGATCAAAGAAAGAATGGGTGGAAATGCATAGATCCGACAACTCATAAATTCATTGTCTCTCGAGACGTGGTGTTTGATGAAGCGTCTTCTCTATATGGTGATGGTGGTTCCCAAGCGGTAGTTTCAAATCTGCCGACGCCGCCTGTTGGTCACGTGAGAAACCCGGATGCTAATGACATGGGTAACCCGAGTGAAGATCCGAGGTTTTCGTCGCCTACGTCGACTGTCACGAGTTCAAGTGAGATGGATCAAGGTGACAGGGGGAGCAACGAAGTGCAATCGCAAGAAGAGGGAAATGCACAAGCTCTAAGGAGGTCGACAAGGATGGTAACTCGGCCGGCTAGATATAGAGATGAAAACTTCGTGTCGACGTATTCGTATTTCTTTTCAGGACCGTCGGATGGTGAACCTTCATGCTTTGAGAAGGCAAAAGGTAATAAGTCGTGGTAAGATGCTATGGACGAGGAGATGCAAGCTCTTCGGAAAAATGAAACTTGGGATCTTGTTCCGAAGCCCAAGGGAATGGACCCGGTTACTTGCAAATGGGTCTACAAGTTGAAACGCAAGGCGGATGGGAGTGTTGAGCGCTATAAAGCGAGGCTTGTAGCGAGAGGATTTTCTCAACGGTATGGCGAGGATTATGAAGAGACTTTTAGTCCTGTCGCCAAGATGACATCCGTGCGAATTGTGATTTCATTGGCTGCTTCGCTAGGTTGGAAGCTGTGGCAGCTGGATGTGAAGAATGCTTTCCTTTATGGTGAACTCGATAAGGAGATTTATATGGAGCAACCGGTTGGATATATTTCCAAGGTGCGTCCTGACTATGTGTGCAAGCTGAAGAAAGCGCTGTATGGTTTGAAGCAAGCACCTCGAGCTTGGTATGGCAAGATTGCGGAATATTTGCAATTTTGTGGTTATTAATCTTCGAGTTCGAATCACAGTTTATTTGTGAAAAGGAAGGCGGGTCTACACGTGGTCGTCCTTTTATACGTGGACGACATGATCGTCACCGGCAATGATGAAGACGAAGTTGTAAGACTTCGGGGCGAGCTCTCGATTCGATTCAAGATGAAGGATCTTGGAGAGCTTAGTCACTTCCTGAGATTGGAAGTGGAAGGTTTGAAGGACGGGTATTTTGTCTCTCAAACGAGTTATGATGGAAAGCTTATTGAGAAATTTGGCGTAAAAGAAGGTAAGTATTGTTCGACACCGCTGGATGCAAATTTCAAATTGAGACGTGATGATGGAAAGATAATTCCGGATCCTCGGAAGTTTCGTGCTCTTGTTGGAAGCCTGATTTATCTCACGATTACTAGACCGGATATTGTCTTCGCGGTCGGTCTGGTGAGTCGGTTTATGCAAGCTCCGACAAAGTCGCATCTGGATGCAGCAAAGAGAATTCTCAAGTATGTGAGTTCGACTCTTGATCTCGGGTTATTTTATAAGAAGGATTCCGAGTTCGTTTTGCATGGATATACCGATGCTGACATGGGCAGTGATTTGGATGATCGGAGATCGACATCCGGTTATGTCTTCTCTTGTGGTTCTGCAAGTGTTTCTTGGTGCAGTAAGAAGCAAGATTTGGTCTTTCTTTATAGTACCGAGGCGGAATACAAGGCGTCATCACTTGCAGCACAAGAGTGTGTTTGGTTGCGGAGGTTGGTCGAGGATGTTTACAATGCGGTTACTGGTCCTACGGTTATTCGAGGCGACAATCAGAGTGCGTTGAAGTTGGCGACCAATCATGTTTGTCACGCGAGAACCAAGCACATCGAGATCGAGCATCACTTCATTCGTGAAAAAGTGCTTGATGGAATTATTGGAGTTGAGGAGGTGAGAAGCGTTGACAACGTGGCTGATATCTTCACCAAGTCTCTCTCCAAGGGATCATTCGAGTTATTGCGAGCCAAGTTGGGGCTCATGGGCAAATGCATTTTAAGGGGGAATGTTAAAATATAAAGATGCATTTATATATTATGAAGGCATTTAACAAATTAGGAAAGATATTTCTTGGAAATAAGATTTCTTGACAAGGAATTTTGGTATTATCATATATTAGATTTCTTGACAAGGAGGTTTCGTATTTCCATGTTTAGGTGTTAAATGGGGCAGTAATTATTTGAGTTATTTCCTTATATTAGATATGACTATCCTATAAATAAAGGGGTAGGGGTAGAGTTTTATTCATTCCAACAACAACAATATTTTGTATCTCTTTTTTCTCTCGTAATAAGAATATCTTATTTTTCAAGTTTCATTGTTCAATCATTTCTTCTTCTATTATTGTTTCTTCTTGGGCTAGTGTAAGCGTATTGCTGTACTATTATTTCCGCTGCTGATAATCACAAGGTCGCTGCTGATTTAGTGCTGCCGTGTTACTGTGCAGTCACTATTGTTCTGTTTCTCTTGTTAGCGACGCGGTTATCTGGTTCAGTTCTTGTGTGACTTTTCTTTACATCTTTCTGCGTTAATTTCGCGTGTGGACTCAACATATCGTCCATGCGTCGATTCTATGAAAGAGATCATTGGCTTATTCATTCAAAAAGCCGCCTACCAGTCTGCCGACTCCCCCTTTGGTACGCTTGAGATTACCGTGGATGTTTATTTTATGTCTAATGGATTGTATCCAAAGGAGGGCTTAAACGTAAGTGCTTATTTAGAGAGAAATCGTCAAACATGTGCTATATGTTTGGAAAATCTTGTGCCAGACGCTGGGATAATTAAGACAACATGTAGTCACATATTTCATGAGAAGTGCTTGATCCGGTGGATCAAGAAAAAAATTCTTGCCCGCTTTGTAGGTTTAGTCTTTGAAAATAATTTATCTTAGATTAGATGTGGAATGAAAATATTGTTGTATGAGAAGGAATTATTTATTTATTTGAATAATTTGTCATACATGTTATGTGTAGTTTGTGTTATGTTGAAATGCCTCAAAAAGATAAATTTATTTGTTTATTTCTGTTGATTCGTATATTTGTTTGTTTGTTTATTCTATATTGATTTTTCTTTTTTTTTGTAGTCTTGAATTATGCAGAAGTAATTGTAAAATCATAATTTGTAGTATAGGCACCAAAAAAATGAGGTACAAAAGGCTGAAAAATATTGCATAACTTGTAGGGTTTGTTTTTGAGAAATGTACTTTTTTAGGGCTAAAAATTCAAAAGTGTATCTCAAGTACAAAGCAAATTTGTAGTATATCTATTTTCATTATTAGTATGATTTGTTCTGTTTTTCATAGTTTAACACTAAACACGACGCCAGACAAAAAGCAATGGCATGTAAATAAAATTAAAGATAATGGAAAATAAACATATCATTGATGCATGAATCACTAGCTAAATGACACCTAGAAGCTTAAGTGTACAAAAATGTGTGAGGGCATTTGCATTTCATGCAACTAATTATGGCATGACATGATTATTGAGTTATCTTGAACTTCGAATTGTATTTTTAATTCTTTGTGTTAGACTAGGAACTCAGAATATATATTTATGAGTGAGTCTTAAAAATTAATTTTTTTGTGTTATAACAATTAAAAAAATGCAGTACATATGAATATGTTATTTTATATCCGAATATATTGTTTGCATATAATTTTGTAAACACAGAATTACAATGTGCGAGAAAGATATAACATATTTTAGTTGTGTTCATCTTCTAACCGGCTCAATTAAGACATTTTATATGAAAAATAATTATCCATTTTATGTGGTAAATGGATAGACTATAAACAAGGAGATTTTTCTTATTTAACTATTCAACAATGGGAAAAAAAACTATTCAACAATGGAAGGACTTTTCTGTCAATATACCGTTTGCATGGGAATTCCCAGAAACACCCTTGAATTATTAAAAATGGCAGAACCATATCCGACCGTTGTGAGTAATATAACCTCTAATTTGGAAAGTCGCAATGCTTCATTTTAAGGAAAGAACGTGATTTTAAGGAAAAGGCAACCGCCCAGAATCCTTATTTACACCCATTATTAATCCAATTCCCATTTCTTTCACGTTCTCACCAATTCCCAATTCTCTCTCTCTCTCTCTCTCTCTCAAATCTATGACCAAAATTACGTCTGAAAACCTCTCTCTCTCTCTCTCTCAATATGCGACCAAAATTTCGACTTAAAACTCCAGCTTAGAAGGAAATTGAGAATGTAAGAGCTTTATGCCAATGATAAAATTCGCCTACATCTCAAGGCAGAGTACAGCGAAATCTCCGAACCACAAGAGCAATCCACCGAGTTTCACCTCTACTCTACACACACACCACAATGTTTGTCGGCCCCACAAAACTAGAACCTATTAAACACAACCATTTCGCCTAACGGCTGATTTACGCATTAGTGTTGCTCATCCTTCATTTACAACGTCATAATGAAAAGAGTCAGGTTCAACAAAGATCGTGAGATCTTGTCGCCATGTTGTTCCATCAGAAATGCATATCCGAATGGAGGAATCGCAGCAAGACATGCCCTATTTTCAGATTCGAGTTTTAAATTTTAATGCGGTGTAGATTTTTAGTTGAGTTGTGTTTTATTGTAGATTGGGTATAGAAATTGGCAATGGTAGTTGTGATGTTTTTTGTATGTAGGATTGATGAGATCATCTTATTGTAAGGATAATGGCGGAATAATGAAAATAAATCATGTAATTGGTGAACATTTGTAAGCTCAAAAACAGAAGATTGAAGTGTTTGGGACTAAATGTGGAATTTTTAGTTACTGTTGTCGTCAGTAAAGTCTTCTAAAGAAGAAAAAGAACAGAAATTGGATGTTTGTTAGCAGAGCTCTAGAAATCGCCTAGGCGTTTTGGGCTCATAATAAAAAATTTCTCATTAATATACACACATATAAAACAAATATATGAAATTTAGGAAATTTAGGACAAAAATTCTTAAAATTATGAGGGAAAATCGGAATTAATTGGAAAAATCGTGATCCAGGTGGACAAAACGGGATCTAGGCGGAAAAATCGATAGCTAGGTGAAAAAACCGGTAGCTAGGCGGCCAGGAATTAGGTGAAATTAATCAGTAAAATTCAAAATTAATCAGAAAAATTGCTAACAAAATGGAAAAATTGCTAATTAATCAAAAAAATCGGAAATTAGACTGTTCTAGATGACAAATCCGATTTTTTGGGCAAATTTGACCAAAAGTCTATGTTGAATGTAATACAACGTTTCTTTTTCTTTTGCAATTCACAGTAAGTGTTTTTTTTTTTTTTGCAAATCAGTTTTTTTTTTTTTTTTTTGCAAATTCCCATGGATAAATATTAGAGTTGCTTAATGTTAATGAACCTTTTATTTTATATATTTTAATAAATAAGTATTTAAATTTTATTCGAAGATAAATACATGAATTCACGAGCCCTTCATTACTATTCAACCAAAACAAGAGACAAGACACCATAAACAATTACATTTACAATAGATAAAAAGTTATATAAGGAATTCCATTTGTTAGTTAATGCTTTATTAGGCGCACACGCTTAGTAAATTTCACTCAATTTCATGTAAAGAAAATTGGTTTATTAAAAATTGTGCATTTCAATTGAAGAATTCAACAATTCGAATTGTTCATATTTGAGTTTTAACTAAAAAGTTACAATTAGATCAGATTGGAGGGACTAAACTGCAAATTTGCAAAATCAGTAATTTTCAAATTTAAGCATTGATGGCTTGATATCTTCTACTGGAAGTCTACTCAATACAAGCGTAAGAAAAGGTTTATTAGGGATATAAATCAAAAGTTTTTGTTAAATTTGTGCTCATAAAATGTATTAAAATAAATAGTCGTATTATAAAAATGTTTACTCTTAGAGGGATCAGGGATGGATATGAGGATGAATTGCAGGGGCTTTTTTTGCAAATTTCGCATTGATAAATGTGTGTGTTTTTTTTTAAATATTAGCGGTGCGAGTTATTTATTTGTTTATTTTTTCTACTAGGTTTGAAACGGTACAAAATTAATCAGAGCATAATAAACCAAGCTAATATAGACAACAAACTCTCTAGAGTATAAAAAAATACAAAAGGTTAAAAGAGATTTTAATGAAAAAATGGAGAAGAGGGTAAAACTGTAGAAATGTCATCGATTTACCACATTGTCACTGACTTATGTATAAAGTACTAAATACTATATAATCAACATATTATTTCATAATTCGACATATTAATTTATTTTATAAACACAAGTGCAAAATAATTTCTCCACTTTTAGTAAATTAGATGAAAAAATAGATCATATTCACATTATATATTATATATAAAAATACATAAAAAAAATTATCTGGATGAATATATAAAATTGTTTCTAGATGCTACTCTGAGGCAACAAACGATAAATGATGAGTTTTGGTACTCAATGGAGTGCAAGAGAGATGAGGTGTAGAGGTGGTAAGAGAGATGAGAGTAATGCAATTTGTCTCGATGAGTTTGTACCGGGCATTGAGGTGAAGAAGACAAGTATTTTGTAGGCATGTTTTTCATGGAAGATGTTTCGACGAGTGGATGTTGAGAAAATATTCCTGCCCTCTTTGCAGATTTTAAGTTTAAAATGTTGAATATTTGGAAAGAAGTTTTAAAAGGTTGAATATTTATTATTTCAACTAAATGAAAAATTGTAGAACCTAACCGGTTACAAAATTAGTGCATAAATATATTTTTTAAAGTATATAATTTTTTGAGTTATGATCTCTCGATTGCTTTTGATCTCTAATTTAATATTTTCAATTATAAGATTTAGTGATATTTCGTGATGAGTAAACTGCAATGAGATCAAGTTATAAGATTATGTTTCCAATTAAATTTATATATATATATATATATATATATATATATATATATATATATATATATATATATATATATATATATATATATTTTAAATGTTAACTTAATAATTGGAAAAATTAAGAATACAATATAACATAGGAACACTAATAGAAATAAAAATAAATAATTGAAATATATGATATAGTATATAATTTGGAATGTACGGGTTGGATCAGGTTAATCTGGAGTTCTAATTTAAAAACCGTAAACCAACTCATTACTCCGGGTTATTCCAAGCTCAAACCCAGACCCGACCCAACAAGTTCAAAACCCGTAAAAAAGGGGTTAGGTCGGTTCGGGTTGGACGGATTGGGCGGGTTGGAGTTTTATTTGTACACCCCTAGTTAGATGTGGAATTTGTAATTATTGTTGTTGTCAGATCGTAGGGGCAAAATTGAAGAGAAACTAGTTGACTACATTCACAAAAATAATTTTTTTGGAACGACCGGCTCTCTAAGGGATCAAAAACCGGTTTTCTCTTCATTCAGAAACACGAATTTTCACGTAGTGAGAAGCCCAAATCAATATAGTTTTAAATACAGTGCAGATAAATTTTTTTTTTTTTTTCCGAAGGCCTGATATAATTGTAGATAATCACAAGTGTTGATTTCACATAATTATTGTCTTACAAATCATGAAGATTGCACTGAACTTCATTCATAAGTCATGTTAAGTTTGTGTGTATATATATATATATAAAGTCAGGAGATAGGAGATATACATTTCAATGGGCATGCCAAACCAATCAAATTTAATCATATTTCTAATTTCCATAGGTCATTGGAGGAGATCATAAATAATAAAATAAAAGTTACATAAATTATGCAGGGATGAGTTTGCAAGTACAGTTTCATTTATATGACGCCGTGTCGGCATGTGTTCCATCAGAAATGTATATCCGAATGGAGGATTCACAGCCATATATATTTGCAAGTGCGGTGTAGATTTTTAATAGAGTTGTTTTTTGTTGTAGAATACAGAAATTGGAATTGGTAGTTCTGATGTTTTTGTAAAGGATTGATGATCATCTTATTGTGAGTAAAATGTTATTGTGAAAAGAAATCATCTAATTGATTCATTTATAAGTTCAAAAAGAGAGGACTAAAGTGTTTGTTGAAATGTCTGAAAATGCAAAAATTATTTGCTTATTTGTTTAAAACAAAATGTAAATCCGCAATCACTTTTTTCTTGATTTACAAACCCTTCTTACTGTCCTGAAAATGAGAACTCATCTCGCGGGAAAGTGGTTTTGATTGTTGAGGGAAAAGCAGTTTTGATTGTCGAGGGTTGGTTGGTTAAGGTGGTGGAAAAGAGAGAAGGAGATGAGCGCTGAGGATTTCGTACCAGGATGGACATTAACAAGACTATTTGTATTTGTATTTGTAGGCATGTTTTTCTTGGAAGATGTTTGGATGAATGGATGGCAATATATTTATTTATTTATGTTTATAATTCTGAAGGAACTTATCTACAGTACTCATCCCTCAAACAACCACGTAAGTATTTTTTTCACAACCGTCCGATTGAGTCAAAACACAATCTCGGCCGTCCATTGATGTTGCATGCTCAGACTCATCCATGCATAATTTATGTAATTTTTATTTTATTATTTATGATCTCCTCCAATGAATTATGAAAATTAGAAATATGATTAATTTTGATTGGTTTGGCATTCACCATTGAAATGTATATCTCCTATCTCCTGACTTTATAAATCTAACATGACTTATGAATGAAGTTCAGTGCAATCTTCATGATTCGTAAGACAATAATTATGTGAAATCAACACTTGTGATTATCTCTTCAATTATATCAGGCCTTTGGGAATTTTTTTTTTATCTAAGCACTGTACTTGAAACTATATTGATTTGGGCTTTTTGAAAAGTCTCACTACGTGAAAATTCGTGTTTCTGAACGAAGAAAAAACCGGTTTTTGATCCCTTAGAGACTAGAGAGCCCGTCGTTCCTAAAAAAATATTTTTGTGAATGTAGTCGAATAGTTTCTCTTCAATTTTGGCCCGACGAACTGATAACAACAATAATTACAAATTCCACATCTAACCACATCATAATACAACTCGAAATAATAAAAATACATACTTCTTTCCAAATAGTCAACCTTTTAAAGCTTAAATCTGCAAAGAGGGCAACAATATTCGTCTCATCCATCTCCCTGATTTTCTTCAGTTCCATCCCACTATCCCTATCTTCCTCTCTCTCGCCTCCATTGATATCTCCTGATTTTTATTAAATATTTATATATAGTAAGTTTGACAAATTACTGGGGTTTTTTTATTCACTTTTTTTTAATCTTTTTGCTTATTATTAATTTAAGTCTATCGCATTAGTGTTTGTATTCTTTCATTCCTTATATGCTATGTTACACGGACACGGACACGGGTGTCGTGTCCGACACGACACGGACATGGCGACATGGCGAATCTCAAAATTCATCAGGACATGACACGTTATATATATATATATATATATATTTTATAAATAAAATATATAATTTAATTATTGTATATATTATTTATGTCAATTTTGTTTTATTTTAAATGATTATAGATAATATTTTTATCTTATAATTAGAAAGTTATACATAATATTTTATAATTGATACAATATATATAACATTTGAAGTTGCACTTTTATACGTGCATACAAGATATTTGACGTTTTACATGTTTGTGTATAAAAACTTGACACTAAATAATCAAAATTCACTTTAAATGTGTAGTCCCACAATTACCGGAATAGAAAAGTGAGATAAACTAGTCTCTAAAATACGATGATGATGAAATAGTGCAATAATTGCGCTAACAAAATCAATGCACGTGTCTGAGAAATGTCCTGAGAAGTGTTCGAGAAGTGTCATGAGAAGTGTCATGACAATTTTTAATAATAAAATATTTGACATGCCACGTGGTGTGTCTGACACGTGTCCGAGGAGTGTCCGACACGGTGTCTGATACGGACATGGTCAGGTTTTGAAGTGTCCGCGCAACATAATTTATATATATTTTGCTTATTAATTAATTGACACTCATTATGAATAGAGCTTTCCCTTGTTATTACCGAAAATACATCAACGATACATTGTTTAGGTTTAGCCCACGTATTCTGACACTTGTCAAGTTCTGCTTTTATTTCTTCGTCATCCTTGTCTGAAATCAATCTCTACAATATTTGACTAGTAAGTAATTATACGAATCATGATTTGTGAAGAATTATATTGTATGACTAGTAACACTAATTAACACAAATTAATCATATTTTTTCATAAAATATAGAATTTTTTTGATGAACTGACCATCATATTGATTGCTGTTTGGCTGGCTGCAATTGGAGACGCCGGTCTGTGCGAAGGAGAACTAGTCTTCAAACTGGATACATCATTGTGTCTTGGCGGAAGACAAAGTTTATTATTCTTTGTGTTTCTATTTAACAAAGAGGAATAATTAGTGTGAATAATATATGGTGATGCAAACAACAAATTCGCAAGAACCATTTTTCTTTCGGTTTGAAATTTGTGAAATTGAATTAATGATGGAGACACTCTGATTGTAGAACAAATTAGGGCTGAGGAAGAATGAAGTTATATAACAATTTCATTCTGATATATTTGGAAAGATATAATATGTTAGATTTAAATTATTTCATTATGATATATTTGGAAAGATATAATTTCTTAGATTTATCTGTGACTACATATCATTTTACACTATATAACAACATATGTAGCACATTCTGAGTTTGTCCAATACATGTCATTTAACTACAGTTTATTCTCAATGCAATTAGTCTCTCCTAATAAGTAATAAGTCTGCCTTTTCCTTGGGACTTTCCGAAACGGGAATTTTGGCGGGTGAATTAGAAATCAAATACTCCTTTTCGCCTCGCCTCTTTCTATACTCAAGCTCAGGCGAAGGTTTTGTGCTCCTCTCAATCTTCAGCCTCTTTCGCTTCTTCTAATCTTGTGCTCCTCTCGTAAGGGTGAAGCTCATCACTCCTTCCCTCTTCCTTTTCTTGATTGGTTTTTATTTTGTTGCACTGCTATGGTGTACCTTGGTAACTCTGAGATATTTATTAATGTATTTCGTGATAAATCTGTAGTGTTTAGAAAAGAAACTATCAAATTTATTACTATGTAATTTATACTGTTTGGTTTAGAAATAATCATATTTGTCACTAGGTAATTTGAGTCAAATTGAATATTAGTTAAGAAACAACTGCATAATTATCACCGTACTCTATCATTGTTTCATTCAATTGGTTTTTTTCTCCAAACTTAGGGTTTTCCTTAAACAATCAAATCAATTCTCTTTTTAGTCGGTCGATTAGCTGTTGTCGGTTAGACATGATTTGATGGCTTGATTTCTAATTGCATGAATATGCTTGATTCCACTGATTGCTTACGAATTGCTTCATTTTGTAATTTCATGGTTAATTGACATATAATTGTTAAAACACTATTGCATCGATTCTCAAGTTAAGTTATTTAATTTTTTCCTAATCAGGGCTTATGTCAAGCTGAGCTGTTATTACTGCTTTATTGAATGCTGTTGCATGACTATAATTACAATTTTTAGATTTATTTTACATAGTAAAGCAGACTAATATAATCTTTCTGCAGTTCTTGTTCTCGTCCATTAAGCAATCAATCAATCGCCAATGGTCCTCACACAAACGCATTTGATCACCGGAGTCTCGTCCCCGGCCATCCATCGCCAGAACCGTCTCCATCGCTCCACCGCCCACTTCCCTCAACCCATCAAATCAAAATACCCTTCTCTCTCTCTCACCAGCAAAGCTAAAACCCTAGCTTTTGTCGCTGCTGGCGGCTTTATCGTCTTCGCCGGCAGCGGTGGTGGCGGTGGTGACGGTGGTGGCCGATTCGGCTTTGGAGGAGGAGGAGGAGGCGGCGGCGGGTTTGGGAATTCTGACTCGAATTTATATAAAAAACTGCCAGCAAACGCAGACGATTCCGATCCCGATGATCCTGACCCTGACGATTCAAATCCTGATTCAGAGTGGGATAATCACGGCCTTCCAGTTGACTTAACCCTGCAACTCAGCAACCTCAGTGCGCGCAAGAGGTACAAACTCTCAGATATCATGTACTTCGACAAACAGCACGGATTTGTTCAAGGAACCGACGACTCGTTGTTCGAGGCGGTCTCTCTACGTCCAGGTGGCGTCTATACGAAGGCTGAGCTGCGACGAGAGATCAAAACCCTAGCAGCATGGGGCATGTTTGAAAAGGTCGATTTTGATTGTAAAACCAAATCCGACGGTACGCTTTCTGCCATAGTCTCGTTCAAAGAGAATACTTGGATGGCTGCTGAGTCTTTTCAGTGCATTAATGTCGGATTACTTCCCCGGCTGGTGACTCCAGATATGGTCCATGACATGACCCAACGTGAAAAAATGGCATATTACAGGTATTATTTTATCCATTTTACACTTAAAAAGGGTATATTTGATATTTTGAATTTTTTTTTAAGGATATGTTTGAAATTGCGTCCCTCAACCAAGGATTAGCTGTTATCACAAAAATAATTAGGAAATTCTCATCAAATAACACAAAATTATAATTGAAATAAAATATGTTAATTCACAAAAAATCACTCGTATATGTAATCCCAAAATTGCAAAATAACTCTCTCTTTACTGGAAATTGCAAAATATGCTCTCATTTCTTAACAAATAAAAATAGAGGGATGTAGGGCTGGCTTGCTTGTAATTTTCAATACAACTGTAACTTTTTCTGCAATTTAAAGATAACGAAGACGTTTTATACAAATTTGCCTAAAACAAAATGCAACAAAAATTTAGGTGAGCCACTAAATTTTTGTTAGCCTAGTGATTATGGTACCAACCACAAATATTCATAGGTGAGGGGTTCGAATCCCGTATTTAGCAGGATTGATTTATAATAGGTGAAGGCATATGAGCCCATCTAAAAGAGAACAAATATCAAACGACCACTTGTAGTTATCCCTCAAAATAAAACAAAAATTATTTCCAGGCAGCAGGACAAGGACTTCAAGAGGAGGATATCAAACTCCCGGCCGTGTTTGTTGCCAGACAAGGTACAATACGAAATCACACAAATGCTTCGAGAAAGCGGAGTCGTGAGAGCGCGGACTCTGAAGAAAGTCAAAGACCGGGTGCAAAAATGGTATCGCGACGAAGGGTACGCGTTTGCTGAAGTCGTGAATTTCGGGAATCTAGACACGAAGAAACTGGTATGCGAGGTGGTCGAAGGCGACGTAACGGATTTGGTGATCAAGTTCGAGGATAAAATGGGGAATAAGGCTGAGGGAAGTACAAGTTTGGATGTTATCAAACGTGAAATCCCTCCTCAGGTGAGTAGTTAACGAATTAAGTAATTAATTTTGTGTAGAATTTGATTTGTAATTTTTGTTTTTTTTTTTTAGTTGAGGAAAGGGCATGTGTATAATGTTGAGGCGGGGAAGGAGGCGGTGAGGAATATTGATTCTCTTGGGTTGTTCTATGATACAGAAGTGATTCATAAGCGTGATGAGAAAAAAGAGGGAGGGGTTGTTGTTGAGATTAAGGTGAAGGAACTGGAAAAGAGATCTGCTGAGATCAGCGCTGATTGGAGCATCGTGCCAGGTCGTCAGGGCCGCCCCGCACTTGTATGTTTATGTTCGGTTATTATTATTTATCATCATTTGTTTTAATTTTGTTTTTGTTATTAATTATGGTATTGTTTATTTTTCAGGCCTCAATTCAACCGGGTGGGGCAATCTCATTTCAGTATAGGAATATCAAAGGATTGAACCGATGTATTATTGGGTCAGTCAAGTCTAGCAATTTACTCAATCCACAAGTACGTATTTATTTATACGGTCTATGTTTTTATTTTAAATCATTTTGTGAGGCCCAAAATTAATTTAAGATTATTTATTTGTTGTGACAGGATGATGTGTCCCTCAAATTCGAGTATGTGCATCCGTACATAAACGGGGTAAAAAATCCCAAAAACTGCACATTTCGCGCAACTTGCTACAACAGCCAAAAGCTGGGCCCGATTTTCACAAATGGGCCCGGTTCTGACGAGGCCCCGCCTGTTTGGATCGACCGTATCGGTTTCAAAGCCAGCATCACAGAAGTAATTAATTAAGTTTTACGCCAATTAATCATTAATTAATTTCTCTAATAAGCACTTAATTTTTTTTGCCTTTTTTTATGTGTAGAGTCTTACCAGGCAAAGCAAGTTTACATGGGGATTCGTGTTGGAGGAAATAACGACCCCAATCAGTTTGAGCGGCAATGTTGTAGACCGAGTCGGGTTCATTCAAGCTGATATAACTCGTGCCAACACTCGTTTTGTCAACGGCACTCTTGTCGGTGACCGCAACATTTTTCAAGTAAACATTTAAATAAACATAATTATGTATAATTAAATATAATTAACTATTGTTTAATAAATTTCATTCAATTGTTATTTTTTTGGAATAGTTGGATCAAGGTTTGGGAATAATAGGGAGCAAGTTCCCGTTCTTCAACAAGCATCAGTTAAGTTTCGCAAAATTCATCCAGCTGAGGGAAGTAAGAGAGGGGCCCGGTAAACCGCCACCACCTGTCCTGGTATTCCACGGGCGTTATGGCGGTTGCGTTGGTGATCTGCCGAGTTATGACGCGTTCACACTAGGCGGGCCTCACTCCGTCAGAGGCTACTCCGTGGGAGAGCTCGGGGCCTGCCGTAACTTCCTCGAGGTTTGTAATACATGATTTCACTATTCAATATATCTTTTTATTTGTCAATATATTGTTTGATTTGACAATGGATCGTTGATAAACAGGTTGCCACGGAGTTGAGAATCCCAATAAGTAACACGCATGTGTATTTATTCGCGGAGCACGGAAGTAATTTTGGAAGCTCAAAGGATGTGAAGGGAAACCCCAAAAATAAGGTTGGAAAGGGGTCTTCTTACGGGGCCGGTGTCAGGCTCGGATTGGTCCGGGCGGAGTATGTTGTTAACCATAATGTTGGCACCGGTGCCGTCTTTTTTCATTTGGGAGAGAGATTTTGAGGGGTTGTTTTATTTTTTCTTAGGAGAAAATGTTTTGTGAGGGGTTGTTTTTTTTTTTTGTGTGTAGTGTATAGCGCTTTTGTGATGCGGAGTGATATGATAAGACAATGGATAATTAATTACGATAATAGTTAAAATTTTATTCAGTTACAATGGATCATTAACTGTGATATCAGTCGAAATTTTATTCAGTCAAGCACATAAAATTGCTATGTGAACATTTATGAAATTATCAATCTACACTGCTAAAAGAAGGATTTGTTAGGTTAAAGTTTATCAGTTAAAGCCCTCAAATATGTTTCAATTGCTTCTCTTGGGACTGATCATGCTTGCCATTATAAGCAGGATTATAATTTGTTTGTTAAAGTGCAATTGCAACAACTTAGTTTCACGCTATCAAATTTGAAAAACTACATGACATTAAACTTGTAAGTTCTGACACTCTTCTGAAAGTACTAGAAAATCTAAGAGTGTGGGTTCACTCATCTCGGACATAATTTTTTGAAAAAATAAATATTAGAAAAATACTCTAATATTAGGAGATTATATAAAAATTTACGAAATTAAAGTTGACCCATTGCACGAATTCAATATGTTGGTCCAAAACCAGTTGGTTAGGATGATTAAACTTTCCATGAACAATTGCATCTATAGAAATAAACTCCTATTTATTTTTATATCAAACATCACATATTCATAGCTCCAAAAAAAAAAAAAAAAAAAAAACTCCCACCAACAATTTAATCATTCTAGACCAATAATTTTTATATCAAACCATATTCATAGGTCAAAAAGAAAAGTCCGACCAACAATTTTTATATCAAACTTCTCAAATTTCGTGTTTTTGAGTTAGAGAAGGTTGCCCCTTGAATGCAATTTGACGTCATGCAAAAGGAGGTATTGTGGAGTCATGAAAACGAAATGGAATTCTGTTTGAACTATCAAAAATGCCAATTGCATTTTCCCTCTTCATGAGATTTACTTCACCTAGCAGGGCCCTGTTTATATCCATTAGTTTGCAGCTGGTTCCTTCTTTATCCTTCTATATGTATGTATTCATAAAAAAACAAAAATATCAAAAACTACATTTTGATCTAACTGATTCAATACATCTAGAATCAGTACATACTCTTTTGTTTTATTTCAAACTTTGTATACAATTTATTAGTTCTAACAAGTGCATTGTTCTAACATATTATAGGTTCTAACATACATTAAGAAAGAATGTTGGTAACAACGCACTAAATTTTTGAATTATTGTCAAATAAAGACCTAATAAAACCTGATAATTACTGAAATTACAAAATAGTGTACTCGTGTTTTGCAATTCTGTTGTTTATATTACTGAAATTGCAAAGTATTTAAACAACTTTATCTGAACTATTTATATGTGTTACTGCTTCAAAAAAAAATTGTAACAAGTAAAACAATGTTTATAATCAATCTATCAATTGAATTTCTGTTAAATTCTTCTCCCACTAAAAGTTTGCTTCCTCATTTGTCCTTCTTCCTGTATTTATTTAGAAAAACCCAAAATTATCTAAATATTACTTTTTGAATCTATTTGACTGAAATTTCAATACATCTAGTATCAGATTATTACAATTTCAAAGTTTATATACCATTATTAGTTCTAACAGGTGCATTATGGTAACAACAATACACTAAATTGTTCAACTATGCCCAAATAATTCCTAATAAAACCTCAATTTGGCTATTTTTTCCTCATTTGACCTTTACATATTTTCAATTATAGACCAATTTGTTAGGAATTCTTCGGATTCCTAACAAATTTGTTAGTAATTCTTCGGATTCCTTGCAAGATTTTGGAGACGTGAATCCAATTATTCAGATTTCCAGAAATAAATGTTAGCTTCTTCCTTGGCTTGTATATATATTTTTTTTGATGAATTGGAGTAGGGGATGTCAAGAAGATATTCTTGCCGTCTTTTAGGGATGTCAATGGATCAGGTTCGGGTCGGATTCAGGCAATATCCATATGTAAATCCAATTGAGATTATGAAGATCTAAATACGGATCCAAAACCATTAAAAAAGCTAAGATCCATATGCGAATCCAAATCCATTAATTTAGCGGGTTTCGGATCGGATTTTGGATCTTAATATTAAGTTTTTTAAAATAATTACATGAAAAATAATCATTTATAACATAAATAATATAGTTAACACACCATAAAATCATATATAAATTATAATACAATATCAATCATATTATTTGCCGTATCTTTCTTTATTCTCCATAATTGATGAAAACTTGGTTGAAAAATATATTTCATGCTCATTGTTAAAAAATATTGATTAAAAATTCTTTTTAAACTAACATGTGTTTACTATTTATCATGGTGGTTTGTTACTAATTATTCAGATTTTCTTTATTTTTATTAACATATGTATGCTTATCTTTTGTAAATTTGATTTATAAAGAAAGCAACAATAAATATTAAATAATCTAAAAAGATATTTACCATATATATAAACATAATTATATATTTATTTTATCGGATTCATATTGAGTTTCGGATTTGGATCTTCTTAGATCCAAATCCAAATCCAAATCCAATAAACGAATGGATCTTTTTCAAAAATTCAAATGTGAATCCATTTTGTTATCGGATATATTTTTACGATCCATATGCGCATCCATTCACGCGGATTCGGATCGGATTATCGGATTTTGGAGATCCATTGACACCCCTACCTACCCTATTTGTAGGTATAAGCTTTAAAGGTTGAATTATTTACTTTTAACAAGATTTGTAAGCAGGAAATTCTAACTTCATTTTTCATTTTAAATAATGCCAAATTTACGGAAAATCTTTTGGATTCAAGGAGTATACTGGTTTCTATTTTCCATAAATTTGGCATTATTTAAAATGAAAAATGAAGGAATTAGGATGTTTAATGTACTGTTTGTTTGGTTTGTTTGTTAGTTTAAAAAAGAGAACATAAACTGCTTGTTAAAAGGCCTCAGAAAACAAAAAATGTTTACTTATATTGAAATTTCCAAATTTCTAACCTAATATTTTTTAATGGAGTCAAGTTTTTTTTTGTTTCAGTAAATTTCTCACTACTTTAAATAGAAAATGAAGAAATTAAGATGATAAATGCATGAATTTACAACCCTCTTATTATTATTTAATAAAAAACAAGACAACAATCCAACTACATTCACAAAATAAAAAGAAACTAAACAAACTCCAATTTTCATCATCTCATAATATTACCATAACATCTTGACACGGCGTCAAAAAAAACATAAACGATCAAACGATCAAATAAATAATAAATAATAAAATCATCACATTACACTACACGTCGCTGCAGAAGGATCCTCCTCACAGAAGAACTGGCACCCCTTGTACTCTCCGTATGGTACCGCACTGCCGTAATACCCCATTGGAGCTCCGGCCATGAAACCATAAGACCTTCCACACGTGCAACACCTACATCCGCCACCATAAACCGTTTCATAAATCGGTCTGAAGCAACAGCCTCCTGGCCCAGCATGACCTGGCATACCTGCCGGACCAGCAGGCCAACCGGCTTGGTATGGTAATTGCATTTGCATTTGTGGGTACCCACCACCAACCGTGACCGGCTGAGCCTTTTGAGGAACCAGTTTGGGTTTTCCTTCTGACTCAGCCATTTTGGGCTTATCATCTTTTGGCTTTCCATTTTTGGGTTTTTCGTCTTTGGGGTTCTCGTCTAATTTAAAACTGACAGTTTTGGCTTTGTCATCTTTTGGTTTATCGTTTTTGGGTTTGTCATCTTTTTTGGGTTTGTCATCTTTGTTGGGTTTTTCGTCTTTTTTGGCTTTCTCGTCTTTCGGCTTGTCACTTTTGGCTGGTTTGTCGTCTTTGGATTTGTTGTCATTTTTGGGCTTTTCGTCCTTGATTTCGATTTCCTTGATGATTTTGCATGCCTTGCAACATAGCCACTCTGAGACTTTGTCTGGGTCGAACGCACCTGCGATTGTTACTGTTTTGTTCTTCTCGTCGTAAAATATTGCCTTCACATCCTCTTTCTCTGAATACACAAAAAAAAGAGAAAAGAAATTATTTTATATATATTTAGTGTTATGAATGACAAATAATCTACTTTAAAAAAGAAAAAAAAGAAATGACAAATAATCTTTTTCTAGGGGTCTATCTGCAAAAGAATTGTTGGGTACTTAATTGAGAAATAATAAAGAATAAAATAATTTTTTGCAGGGGTGTATGTGCAAAATAATTTGTAAGTTTAATTGTTGGGTACCTTGGAGCCTGCAAAGAACTTTCTTTATTTTTTTGTAGCAAAGGTGACAGTCAAGGTCAACTTTTAGGATCAACGTTGAGATCTGTGGTAAGATCACAAAAAATTAATAAGTTTAATTTAATCAATGCGGGATCTATTCTTTTTTTAGAGCATTATAATTCACTAATTACTAGCTTTCCAAGAGAGTGTGTAAACTTGATGAAATTACTAGAATGCCATTGTTGTGAATCAATATACTTTCTTTGAATAATTAACTATTTAATTATTATGCTTGGCTATTGGCTAATGATACTGCGAATTTCAGTTGTTTTATGATTGGTATTTAGATGATACCAGCAACTGGTACAAATTGTGGGATCTATACTTTATCGCATAATATTTCATTATCTACTAGTTTTTAAGATACTAAGTTAAGAATTAACTAGTTGACGGGTTACATTGTATATAATTTAGAGAGTTATCAGAAAATTGCATTAGGAAATAAGATCACACCCGGATATGATAAATAAATTACCCAACAAACTGAGATACAAAAATATAATAAAAAATAATTTTGGAAGAAATTTAATAGAATTTTTTTCAAGAAATTGAAAGAAATTTGGCTTGTGGAAACAGATAAAGTTAATAAAAAGTTTAATTATATACATATCACATATTTTTCTTACATTTTCCTTTAAAAATGAGTCTCCAACCATATTTATTTAGGTTGAAGCAAGAATTTAATTTACTAAATTTGAAACAAACTCTTCTTCAGCTTAGCTCAAACAACAATAAGAAAGCAATGAAAATGAAAAAAATAATAATTGGAAAAAAAACTCACCTTCTCAGCCATGGAGTTTCTTGGTACAATCCTTTACTTTCTCTCTCTCTCTCTCTCTCTGTTTGTTTGCAGACAGAGGGGGGCAATGAAGAATTAAAGGGCCAAAGGGCAAAAAGGGAATTTCATAATTTAAAATATTGTACGAAGCATCCAATCATAGGTTGACACATATACTGTTTTCATTTATTTTTCCTGCCACGCCTTGTGGGTTTATTAGCTGGTTTTCATGTGCCGCAATATATACACTATGGTCAAATTATTGAAATTCATATTGGTACTAGTGTTAGTGTTTCTTTTTACATATATACCATCAATAATGCTTGAATTTACATACTCATGATAAGATTATTTTTCTAGCTGTTATTTGTTAGTATGACAAAAATTGTTCGGTCTCTTTTAATCATTCGCATCTGGTATTTGCAATAAAAAAAAAGAAATACAGATATGTTGATAGAACTTCTATGATCTATTCAGGCATGTTAATAATTCATGTTATATTAAATATCACTTATGATCATGTCTCAATGTAGAATACTCATCATCAGAATTCGAATACATATTAATAACATAAAAGTTATGTACAATACAAGTTGTGACTTTGTATTTACCGGTACTATATGGTAGACTAACAAAATATTTCTCCATATTATATAAATTCTAAAATATTGTGTGGCATTATGTAAAAAAAAAACATCTTTCCTTCGAAGTATTGGCATGCATTTGTTTGCTAGTGTAGCCTTCAATCTTACTCTCACACCAATTCTGACCAGAAACAGCAGACAAGGTGCTCTCATTGGCGTTAGGCTAAGCTAAAGTCAAATATAATAATTAGATGATTTTATTGTGATTTGTGATTTTGTTCCAAAAATGACATACTAATAGTAGCTCAATATATTTAGAACTAATGCCAAAATCAGTTGTAAAATTGCAAACAAAAATGCCCCCTTTAATTCAAAAGAAATGCAAAAAAAGTTATAATGGTTAGTGTCAATAAATGTGAACATAATAGTTTCACCCAAATGAATAATCTCAACCTAAAGATAATAAATTAGCAATTGCGTTCAATAAAGGAAACTATTACTATATTAGGTTGTTCAATATGCCAAGTTTGTGGGGAAGTGGAATGCAAGTAACACAGCAATTCTCAATTTTTAGTAAATCTACACCAACTAATTAAAAAAGGTTATTCCAACAACAATATACAAAGAGAAACAAAGAAAAATATAATTTTTAAGTTGGAAAATTATAGTCTTCCCCCTATTCTTCCCCTCAATCCCTTGATGACGTGGCATGAGATGATAAATCTAATACAATGTGTAATAAATCAAATCAAATTTATTATGATGGTGAATCTAATACAACATGTGACAAATTTAAAGCTCATTTTTCTTATATATGATCATAAATTTATCAAGAGTTGGCATGAAACGATGAATCTAATAAAACATGTGATAAACTTAAATTCAATTTTTCTATGTAGAGACTACAAATTTATTATGAATTGACATAAGATGATAAATCTAATATAACATGTGATAAACTTAAATTTTATTTTCCTATATGGGGATCATAAATTTATTTTTATATTTTTTAGCAGTCTATTAAATGTAAATTGCCACGTCATCAAAGAGTTGGGGGGAAGAATAGGGGGAAGACTATCATCATTCTTTTAAGTTATGATTTGTTATTCCTAGTGCTATCCAGTTGGGAAGCACATTTTGGTATTAGATTTTGGAATTAGAGATTGATCTTTTGATGGGCGAGACAGTAACGGATCTTGACCTAAATCAATGTTAGGGGCCCAAAGTGAATATAACTATTAGCAGGACTCAAATACTTTCTAAGATCTATCAGTGCGGCTATGTACTCTGTTTTAATAATATTAATATATGCATGTAAATGCAGGTCGTTGAACACACTCCACTTTGGAAAAAAGCAAAAGAAAAGAAATTCTTTACTATAATCCATCTAAAATAACTTGAGAAATTCTATGAGGTTATGTTAAACGTGCCATGTACTTCAATTTACTGATGGCCCATTCTAATCGGTGAATTCTTACAATTTTCTAACTAAACCAAGCAAGGCATATCATATCACCAACCCAATAAAATCCAGCTGTCTCTGGATTCTTCAAAGAAAATTCCACACCAAACATCAATAAGTATAGAATCTATAGACTATAACTACAGAATTATGAATAATCCACAAAAAAGAACTGGAAAAGGAAGAAAATTAAAAAATGGAACATGTTTGGTATGAGAGATTCTTTTTTTTTATGTTAAAGAATGACAAGCCAGGTAGGGATGAGAGGTTCTTAACTCGTAAGGTTCTATGAACATTTTTGGTATGAGACAGTACATTGAGTTCCATAAATCAATCATAATATAAGTTAACATTTCCTAAGAGTATATAAGACAGTAGCATTTATTAATGATAAATTTACCATTTTTTATACTAATCTCATGTCTAAATTGTGCATTTGCAAAAGCGTTATGGCAAAAAACCGGCGCACCATTCGTCCAAACAATACCCCCCCTCATGGGAGGATCTGACACAAATCCTACTCGGGATTGACCGGAAGCTCGACAAATTTAGAAAAATAGAATGACGAGCGAATTTGATAGCGACATGCTGGAAACTATGAAAGGTAAGAAATAATAGAGTCTTCAGAAATATAACATCAACAATAAATCTAGTGTATACCACGGCCAAGGACACAGCTGCTCAATGAGTGAAAGCTTTTGGACAAAAGAAGACTTATAGGGTTAATAACTCGAATTATGTTAGCTTATAGTCATGTATAGGCTATGTAAGGGAATGTAGGACAAAGTCTCTTACCAAATGTAAATACAAAATTGTAGCACTCTTTTATTTGATGAAAAGTCTATTGTAGGCGTTCGGCTACTTTAAAAAAATATATAATATAACATTTTCATGCCAATATCAATTCCTATATAAGTAGCGTCATTGTTATAAAACCCTTCAAAGGTATACATTTTCAAACATTGATGAAGTTTCATTCAATCTAAATTTGTGGAAAGTATTTTGTTTCCTAAAAGTTTATAAGGGGTTTTGGAGAGAGAAGTAGGGCTAACTGCTTCATGTGATACAAGTCAATTAGCATCTTTCTTTCTTTAAAGTACAAACCAAGTATCATTAGTCATTTAATTGGTACACACCAAATCATTTTCCTTTTGTTTTTTCACTTAAAACAAAACTTTAACTATTATAAATCAATAATGGTCTTGGTGTTCTTTTTTTTTCTCGTTTTTAATTCACATGTCCAAATTATCATCAAGATCTTTTTCATTCTTCATCAATTTTATTCTTTTCTTTTTTTTTCAAAACACACACAAACTAAAACAAAAAAGAATGAAAGCAAAAGAATCAGCCTAAGCCCAAGTCCAAGTACTTAATTCTAAGACAAAACAAACTGTCAATTAAAAAGCCCAATAATAATTCTAAAAAAAAAAAAACCAATAATAATATCACATTAAATCATATCATACCTACCATATCGTGTCCCAATAAAGTATTAATATGTTGTATAATACATAACCAACTTACCCTGCATGATTTTCTTTTATTTTCCTTTTATTTATTTATTTATTTTCTGGTTAGTGTTCTTCTCTGATACCTGATGAAGGCATTATTATACACAAGCACAGGCCCAGGTAAAAAAAATATAACACTCAAAACAACTAATGGTTTAAGCAAAAAACATACAGGCAGGTTATTATTAATATAACCAACACATATAATACATACAAGACAAGTATACGGCCAGCTCAACATGGCTCGCATTATTCTTACAACACAACAACAATAAAAGTTCTTCTCCCTTATTATTCCAAAATATATCTCACCAAATTACACACACACACACTCCTCAAAAACACACTAAAGAACTTCAACTATTTCTTTTCGTGAATTGCTTGCCATTATTTCGGTTAAAATCTCTCTGATTAGTCGATTTGAATTTCCGTTCAATTATAATTTCTTTCGATTTATTTTTACTTGTAGATATTTCTTTAATTTTGGCTTGAGAAGGCGGTGCGCCGTGTGGACCTAAGTATATACTTTCTTTTCCCTTTATTTCACACTACCAAAAAATAAATACAAAATAATAATATTTTCTGAATTACTGGAATTTTTGGAAATTAATAATATTAAAATCTTGGAAATTAATAATATTCCATAAAATAATAATACTAAAATAAAATAATAATAATAAAATAAAATAATAATATTAAAATTAAAATTAATAATATTAAAATTTTGGAAATTAATAACATTCCATAAAATAAATTTTGGAAATTCATAATATTCCATAAAATAATATCAAAATGTTGAGTATACCTTTTGAGGTGGGTTTTTATCAGCTAGACCTGGTGCATCCCAACTGTCATGGACCGATTCTCCAACTGCCAAACTTGGTATCACAAAATCATCATTATCTGAAAAATAATAACATAATTAATCCCCTTATTCTTTCATAAAATCACAATTTAATCAATTGATCATATCATCTCAGTGTTATCATGAGAAAACGAATATAATGATTAAACCCAGAAAATTGAAATCATAATGTCTCTTACTATAGCTAAAAGCACTCGATTAAATCAATAATCAGTGACTATAAAAGAATAATTACCCCAATCATCGATTTCAGCAGCGGATTGAGCAGGTTGAGTCACAGACTGATCCATGGACCCCAAACGACCATCGATTTACTTGGATCTTCTATAATTTACCTCCGAAATTGAGCTTAAATAGACCAACAAAAGTAGGAATCGGATTCGGATTTCACTAACAATCAAAGTCGGAATCTAGTAAGCAACGGAAGAAAATTAATCGTAATTTTTCAAAGGAAGAAGAAGAAAATGAGAAATTGTAGACTGGAAAAGAATGAATTAAAATATTCTCCAGCCGTTGGATTTAGATCGGACGGTCCCTAAGACATCATCTTGGCCCAATATATTTAAGCGCCCATTTAAGGCCCAAATTAAGTTCTTAAATATTAGCCGAAATTAAATCTGTTTAACTGACAGTGGGTCCCCCATGTAAGTGAAACAGTTTATTGAGATGTGAAACGGAAGTTTGAAAACACGGTTGTAAACTTGTACGATTTACTAAACTCCGAAAATTCCGCCCTGTACTACACGCGCTGCTCAACGGTGGACCCGGTCCATGTTGACTGCTAGTACAAAACGTTTCCTGTTATGTGTAATGTGGGCATTTCAAATATAACAAGTACATTTCGGTCCCACAGAACTGGTCTACCCAAATATTCGGTACAGGATAGTCCAATATCTCGTACTCTTAAACACAATAACTTTGGAGTATAACATATTATGTAGCAGGTCATTTTTTAATTAAAATATGACTCGTTATATTATTATTACGAACTTTATTGCGTTTTAGATCAAGATCCAACTTTCCGCCACCTGTGAGAGAATACAGCTGAACTCGGTGCATACACGTGGTAGCTAAAAACAACACACGGGACCCACTTCGAGGCGAGCGTCGTCTTCAAACCGAGTCTAGGTAAGATTCTACCAAATCTCTTTCCCTCCCTCCCTCTCAATCCTCACGCAGTACAATACAATACATCGATCATTGAATTCAAATCCAGCCAAGAACTATATTCAAAGCTTCTCTTTCATTTCATTTTCAATCCAATCCACGCCCTTATAAACCCCAATGCACGCACAGGCACAGCAGTGCAGCACTTCTCGAAACGCATACAATCATGCCTCGCCACCTCCTCCTCCTCCTCCCTCTCCTCCTCGCCCTCCTCTTCCTCTCCGCCGCCGTCTCCGCCCACTCCGGGCACTCCGAGGATGATGACTCGGCCGGGGATGCGGCGCCGGACCTCAGGTCGAAATCCTTGATCCTTGTCAAAGTGTATTGTTTAATCATCGTGTTCTTCGCGACTTTCGTCGGCGGGGTTTCGCCGTATTTTCTCAAGTGGAATGAGTCGTTTCTTGTGTTGGGGACGCAGTTTGCTGGAGGGGTTTTTCTGGGCACGGCTCTGATGCACTTCTTGAGCGACTCGAATGAGACCTTTGAGGATTTGACGGATAAGGAGTATCCGTTTGCGTTTATGCTTGCGAGTGCGGGGTTTGTGATTACCATGCTGGCGGATTGCTTGATTTCTATTGTGGTCTCGCGTGGGAAGAAGACAGTGAGTGATGATTTGGAGAGAGCTGGCGCCGCTGGAAACGGAGGTTTGGGTTTGAAAATTGCTAATTTTGTTGATAATTTTTAATTCTTTTGAAAAAAAAAATTTGTTGGATTTTGAGTCTTTTGACTGAAAGAAGAGACTTTTTCTACTTTGTGCTTATTTTTTCGATTTTTTACTCTGACTGATAGTTCTTTTTTTTTTTCAGTTTCTAATCATTTCTCTGAAATTGACTCTGTTCCTATGTATTGTCTCCAAAACTAAATACTGATGTCGCATTTTTTCCTCGTCACAGAAAATTCACAAGAAGTTAAGCTTGAAAGTGGAAATCAAATTGCCGTATCACAACCAGTGGTGAGTCGATTTTTATTTACATAATCACATAATCATATTCTACTTAGTTAATGCACTATAATATTGTCTATAGTATATTATATATCAACATAATTTCCTTTTTTTTTCTTAATTTAGGGTGGAGACGGAAAAACTGATCATTCGGTTGCATCTATGCTTCGTGATGCAAGTACAGTTGGAGACAGTGTTCTTTTAATTGTGGCCTTGTGTTTTCACTCTGTTTTTGAAGGCATTGCCATTGGAGTTGCTGGTAAGTTCTAATTTTCTTTTAAAAATTCTATAATATTTTCAAATCCATAAATATCAATTGTAGTTTTTTTTTTTAATTCAAAAAAAAAAAAAACAATTTAAGCAACTCCTTTATCTTCTTGTACTACATAGACTTGGAATTGACTTGCTCAAAATTTTGGTAGTACATTATTAAATATTGAAAGTGATATAATTAGTAGAGTCAAGCTTGAAGATTATTTTTTTTAATTGTATATTTCGGTATATCACTTTCAGGTTGCTTGACTTGTTAGTTAATCATAATGTGTGACTATGGCTTTATGAGCATATCACTCCTTATCACCTCAAAAAGAGAATAAAATAAATCAATTATTCATAGCAGACTATTGTACCAACCAAACTAATTGCATTCCTTTTGATTTCAAAGCTGGATAACTCACAAATAATCCCTCTTTTAGGAACAGAAATGCTTTTAATCAGTTTGTTACTTTACATACCTTTTAAACGTACGTGAGATATTTTGGTACATTCACTTTTTATTTCATCGACTTATTCTGATCTTATAATGTGTGACTATGGTTCTATGATAATATGATTCTTTCTCACCTCAAAAAGAAAAGGAAAAAGGAATCAACTATTTCTGGTGGACTATTGTGCCAACCAAAACTGAAATAATTCATAAAGAAGCCTTCTTTTAAGACCACTCAAAATGCTTTTAAATTATCAGTTTGTTACATTATAAACCTTTTAAACATGCACGCACTGATAAGTGATGATTCATATAAGTGCAAAAAATTTATTGATACAAAAAGTTGAAAATTAGACCACAAGGGAATCAAACCCAAAGTTATAAGTTGGTCAAGTTGGTACACCAATAAACAAATTATCTACCAAACATGTTCTAAGTTCTATAAAATACATTTACTTTTCATATACTTTTATTATTATCATATGCATATTGCAGTCAAAAATCTAAACTATAATGCCGAAAGACCCACCTGGAAGGCCACTACTGACAATCAGTCTGCACAAAACATGCAGCAACTTATTCCAAATTAATTAATTAATTAAATAATAAATAGTACTATAATACATATAGAAACTCATTCTAAATTAATTAAATAAATAAATAAATAATATTATTATAAATACATGTAGCAACTTATTCTAAATAAATAAATTAGTTAATTAAATAAACAAACAAATTAAATTAACAATAAATAATACTATAAATGCATGTAGCAACTCTTTCTAAATCAATTAATTAACAATACTATAAATACAACGCAATCGCAGAAACCAAAGGTGATGCGTGGAAAGCGTTATGGACAATCAGTCTCCACAAAATCTTTGCAGCAATCGCAATGGGCATCGCTCTCCTCCGCATGATGCCGAACCGGCCTCTCCTCTCCTGCGCGGCCTACGCCTTCGCCTTTGCAATCTCAAGCCCCGTCGGAGTGGCAATAGGAATTATTATTGACGCCACCACGGAAGGCCATGTTGCGGATTGGATTTACGCGATCTCGATGGGGTTGGCTTGCGGAGTGTTTGTGTACGTGAGTATTAATCATTTGTTGGCGAAAGGGTATAAGCCGAGGAAGGAGGTTAGGGTGGATACGGCGGTGAATAGGTGGGCTGCGGTGGTTTTGGGGGTCGGGGTTATTGCAGTTGTTATGATTTGGGATACTTAGGGAAGGTTTTGAAAGGGGGTATATGGTGGTTTTTTAAGGGTTTTTTGTTGTTGTTTTTCCACTTGTAAGTGTATTGTGCTTATCAATTTTGATTAATTAGTGGGTTAAGCAATAATGATTTTAGAAAGATTTGAGGTAGTGGGTATGATGATTAATTGATAATGATATCGATATAAATAGATAGAATGTGTGATGTAGAGGTTTCAATTGGTTGTTGGCTGAAGTTATTTTATGATTCCAATTTGATTTGAGCATTTCAAACTATTAAAATGGTTTGAATGGTTGTATTAGATTCGTTGTACCATTCAGAGTGTGGGAGCAACAACAAATGAACAATGCAATTGAGTCTAAAGGTAAATGAATTGCCAACAAACAAAGAATAGAAGGCCTCAATTAATATTTCAAAACATATATGCAACTCATGTAACTGAAATGACTATTTGTTATCGCAAATTGATTAAAGCATATTCGCCTATCGAATTGGTTTGAGTAATTGTATTACATCATTCTTTCATTCAAACTAAAACTACAAATACAATGCAATTGAGTCTAAACAGAGTCTAAATACAATTATATTACCAACACAAAAGATAATAAAACGCCTCAAATTTATATATCCAAAACCAAAATAAGTAAACTCATAACTTAATACCCGTAAGTGTATGCGAAATCCGAGTTTCCAACCATGGCATTCACAACCTGAGATAGAATAAATCCGATTCCGGCTATCACAACCACAATGAGAATCGCAGTGATCGGATTCTTCAGAAGCTCTAGAATTGGCTCTACAACCGCATAAATAACGCCAGTACTCACAGTCAACGCATATAACGCGTATCTTCTCATATTATCCCAAAATTCCTCCAATAATGGCCCTTCCGGCCCTAAAGCCATTGCCTCTTTTTGATCTAGAAGAAGAAATGTTATGGCGAGAGAAGCGCCGCCGATTAGAAACCATCTGGGGATTGCGTCAGTGAGGGTTTCTAGGGTTTTGGATTTTGTGAGGGTGTTAATGGGTTTTGGGGTACTTTTGGTTGGTTTTAATGCTGATGTTTTATAGGATAATTTTGGTGTGGATTGAAAGAGGGATTTGGGACGGGTTAATAGTGGCTGGATGCTGTATGATGTTTTGGTGTGGTTAAAGTTGGGGTTAGGACTCGGTTGGAAAGCATAGAGCTTCATAACCATGGCTTGCTAGCTTGGTTTGTGAAGGTGGAAGGAAAGACAGTGTCACTGGAAGGAAGAAGGATAAGGTTGTTGCTGAAGATAACAGAAAATGTTTGGTAGACTTGGTCTACTAGAAAAATTAAGGGCTTTTGGCCTTTTTGGGATGTAATTTTTTTTTTTTTTGGAAAGATAAAGTGTTTGATTATATTGTATTAAATTGAATAAAAAAAATTTACATGAAATATTTATAATAATAGTGCTAAAAAAAACTAATGGATAATTTATTCTTATAACAAAAACTACTTTTTAAGAAAAAAAAACAAAAAACAAACAAGTGTCTGATCCTTTCCGTAAGAGTCTAATCATTCTTGTTTTCTGTCTTGAGTTTAAGTTTTCGTGTCCAAAGTTACCGTCCATATTTTTTTGGGATATAAGTTGTAGTATTTAGAATGTTCTAAGAAAAATGTATATATATGTTAGTGTTATATATCACTGGCACAAATATATTGTCATATTATTATTTGTGTTTTGATAGTTAAAAATTAAAATAGTGGTCTTTTATTAATTTGTGTACTTAATCACAATAAACAAAATTATTGGGTGAAATTGGTTCAATATGAACCTAACGGAATCTTTATACGGACTGAAATGGATCACAATCCCTCCAATTTTTGTAAATTGTAGTGCATGTTATTATTACTGATGTACTAATGGGCTATAAAATGTGAGAAGTTTAGTACTAATGGACTATAATATTGGCTATATGTTAATTGTAATAGTATGAAACATCTTCATCATTTACTAATTAGTAATTAGCTATGTCATTTTCATTTTAATACATCTTTATATATATTTATAATTTCATATATATATATATATATATATATATATATATATATATATATATATATATATATATATATATATATATATATATATATGATATATATATATTAGTGACACTATATTATTTTTCTGTATTAATATGTCATTTTCGGTATCATAATATTATTTTCAATCTATTATATTGTTTTATGTAATATTATACCATTTAGTGGCAACATTACATTTTGCGATGCTAGTTTTCTATTTTTCAGTGCTGACGTATTATTTTTATTGTTATATATTGATTTCACTATTAATATACTGAGTTTAGTGTCAGTATTCATTTTTTTTTTGCTAATATATTGTGTTTATTGTAAATAAAATTTTCAGTACAAATATAACTTGTGTGATGTCGATATATCGTTTATATCAATTTTATTATTATCAGTATACCATTATTATCAATATTAACATGCCATCTTATGCATTATTATATTTATATTAACATATAGTTTTTAGTGTCTATATACCATTTTTAACTCCGATATTACTATTTTAGTTTCATTATCGATAGCATATTTTGTAGTGTGTCCATATGTAGTATCTTCAGTGTTAATATATTATTTTTCGTTGTCAAAATACACCACATTCAACATTAATTAGTATACCATTTTTTGTTTCATAATATATACATTCTTGAGTTATATTATATTATTCTAGTAAGATTTATAAGTGTTAATATATATTCTCAATTTTCAATATATTTATTATTTATACTAAAAATGTATTTATAACTAATGTGATTCATGTGATTACAGTATGTTTACACCAAAATAATATACCTTTTTTATATGGAAAAGTCTATATATATCCTCTGTTAAATATCTTCTCAGTCCGTCGTATATCACTAATAAACGGACCTCATATTTAATAAATAAAAGTGAGCCGTGAGCCCCGTTTACTAGTGATAAACGGCGAACTGGGGGCTGTTGGGTGATGTGTATATAAACTTTTTTTTATAGAAAAAAGTCCAATTTTGCCCCCTCAATTTCGGGTGATGTGTATTTATAACTCATTTTTTGTTCATCAACTTTTTTATGGTGCAATTTTAGTCCTTCAACTATTTAATAGGTGTGTTTTTGGTCTTTCCATCCGTTAAGTACTTAAGTATCCGTTAAATATGACACATAAGCAATGACGTGGCATATATTCTTAACACATGCACAATAACGTGTTAACTTTTATTTAACAAATAAACATGCATAAAAAATATATATATTTTTAATAAAAATAATATTTTAAGAAAAAAGGGGAATTAATGAATTTTTTATTTTTTTTCTCACGTTACTAATGCCACGTCATTACTTACATGTCAAATTTAACGAACACATAAATACTTAACGGACAGAAGAATAAAAAATATATTTATTGAATAATGAAGGACTAAAATTAGATCAATAAAAAATTGAGGAATAAAAAATGAAATAATTCAATAGTTTCGAAGGAAAAAATAAATGTTTTTTTTTTTTTTTTTATACATAAGCATAATAATAATAATAATATACAATGAGATCACATGAGAATAATTTACTGTATCTATCTACTCCAATCCAATCCAATCCTCTCTCTCCAGTCTTGACCGTCCTTCCGTCATTTCTTTTGTTGTTGTACACTCCTTTCATTTTTTGCATCACATTCACATCACACCTCCTTGCGCCGCTCTCGCCCATCTCCTCCCTCTCCGACCACCACCTCCGCCGCCCCGATCGCCTCTCAAATCCAAAGACATACGCTCAAACAAGGTTTTTCTCTTGTTGGTCTCAAAGATCTTGATCTGGGCCTTCTTTTTTTCGAAGGTACTACAACCCCATGGAAGGTTTCCTGCTGAACCTAAACCCCTTCCGAATTAAGCACCCAAAACACTAAAACCCCACCAAACTTCAACCTTAGTGTTTATTTTTCGTCCCGAAATGGCGGAAGAGGAAAACCCTCCGAGGTTCGTGAAATGGAGAGAGGAGTTCGTGTCGCAAGAGAGAGGCAGCAGGTTGGTTCATTTCTACCTGGAGGATTCTGACGGCGAGTCTCATCTGGCTATTGTTGGGACGGAGAGGAGTCTGAGGCACATGTTGTATGTTGCCGCTGAGGATTTCTGTGTGGCCCGTTTCGGGTTTTGCGATAAATCGAGGGCCTCTTCGCTTAAATGGCGGTCGAGAAGGGAGGCTGTTGATTGGCTGTCTTCTCTTCTCACCATGAAAAATGCTTCTCAAAGTAATTACTTTTCTTTATTTGAGAGATTTTTTTTGTTTGTCTTTATTTTTTTTATATGAAATTATAGTAGCTTTTATGTTATATTAGTCTTTGATACTTGTTTTGAGCTGGTATGTACATCACGGTAAAACCCTAGAACCAAAAGGGGAAAGAGAAAAAATAATTTCATTTTCATCACATTTTCCATCCAATTTTTCTAAATTTAGGATGGCGTATTTAGAGGCATTCATTTATGTGTTTTACCTTGAGATATTATTAGTTGCTACAGAGGTAAAACCAAAAGGTCAATAAATTTGTGAATATTTGATAATTACTAGAAATAGAGTATGCTATTTAGTGTTTAACATGCTTCATTTTTGTAAACAAACTTGCTTTACATGTTGCTCTATTCAATTATTATTTTTTTTTTTTTTTTTTTAGGGGTCGGTTTGAACAGTTTTCTTCAAGCTCAAAATGGCTCTCCACGCTCAATCAGGGTAATTCTCTCTCTACAAAGAACAAAGTCTTCTTCTTTTGATTTGTATTTCGTTTTTAGTTGACATTATTTGAAATTATGTCGTTGATTTGGTACTTTCCGGAAAAAGAAATAAATCTAACCAAACAACTTGTAATTCCGTGTTTCAGATTGCCTTATCCCAAATTTTTGCATGTAAAAAACAAAATTCTATCCCTAACCCTAAACAAACTCAATTCGTTCACCCTAATTTCCATTTTGACCTTCATTCCCAAAATTCCGTCGATCCAACAGTAGTAATTACTCATTAGCCCCATTTCTAACAACCCTAAATAAAACACACCTTATTCAAAATCTACCATCTTTTAGGGTTCCATTTTTCAAAAAAAAAAAAAAAAAAAATTTATATTTTTCTAACAGGAAAAGGACGGAAGGTCTGACATAGTCTGGTCAGGGTCGTTTTGGGTATGTGGAAAACAACTCAACCACTACCGCGCTTTTTCCCGCAACGGAATCACCATTCCGGTAATTTAATTTAATTTAATTTAATTTAATTTAATTTAATACCTCCCAATTATTAACTCAATAAATAACCTCATCTCAATTTTGTCATTTTTTGAGAAATTTGCAAAAAAGCCCCTACGTTATTGCCAAAATTTCAAAAAACCCCCCATCGTTAGTTTTCATGCATTAATTACATAAACCAAATTTTAGACATTAATGAACATATTTCCGTCTCTCCTATGACATTCCAAAGTTTACTTACCACTTCCTAAACTCACAAACTTTGAATATTTATTTTATTCAACAGGCGCATTCGTTTGCGTTTATATTGTCGGAGGAAGCGAACCGGTACTTGGCGTACATAGAGGACATGTACGAGGACAAAAAAGGTCAGAAGAAAGTCAAAGTGCGTTGGTTCCATCGAAACATGGAATTCGATCGGAAGATTCCACCGCCGCCGCCTCATCCCCGCGAGGTCTTCATCACACCTTACACTCAGGTAAAAAATATTTAATGTTTTATTTTATTTTTATATTTTGAGCCTAAATGGGCCCTGATTAGTTAGCCCGTTTGGTTATTTTTTATTATTTTTTAAATTAATATCTGGGTCTAAATGGGCCTAATTAGTTAGCCCATTTGTTTGTTTATTTATTATTTTTTGGGTCTAAATGGGCCTAATTAGTTAGCCCGTTTGGACACCTATTAGATGAATTTTCTATTTATTTTATTTTTTTTGGGATAATTAGTTAGCCCGTTTGGACACCTATTATTTTTTTAATATTTTTTCGGCCTAAATGGGCCTAATTAGTTAGGCTGTATGGACACTTATTAGATCAAGTCCGTTTTGACACCTATTGGATCAAGTTTCTATTTTTTTATTAGTTTTATTATTTTTTGGGCCTAAATGGGCCTCATTAGTTAGCCCGTTTGGACACCTATTTGAGCCTCGGATTTCTCTCTCTTTCCTCACTTTCACTTTCACTTTCTCTTTCTCTCTCTTACCTCGGTTTCTTCACTTTGCTCCCTTTCTTGAAAAGGTAAATTAAGTTTATAATCGTGTTTTTTTGGTTTTGTTTCCATATAAATGCTAGGGTTTGAGAAGATTGAGTTACCTATTTTCACCACCGGAATCTCGAAATTAATTTTTGCCCAAATTGTAATGTGGATTGAATTTCTAATTTCGTGTTTCGTATTAAAGAAAATCTAGGATTTGATAGAGAAAAGGAAATCAATCATTAACACCCAAATCCACCTCGTAACCATAAATTCCTTCTTATTATACATATTTCACACCCATATTCAATAAATCGGTCCCTAATTGCAACAAAGACTAATTTAATTTCTTCCCCTTAATTTGTTGTAATTTCCGTAAAAAGCCCTATAATTTCCACATTTAGGGGAAAGAAAAAACCCTAATACTTTTTTTCCTTTCTCTAAATAACCCTAGATTAGCTACGAGACACGAATTAAACCGGTCAGTACAATTTAGGAGTAAATAAGTGCAGAGTTAGTCCTCGAGAAAAGCAAACCCTAAATTCTATTTTTCCCTAAATCAACCAGATTGATTTGATTCGCGTCTCATAGCTAACCTAGATTCATTCAAAAAAGGGAAATCAATCATTAACCTCCGTTAAATTAAGTAATAACCGCACAGTCAGTCCCCGTCCCCGTATTTTAACTGGATTTCCATTCAGTCCATGTACTTCTGCTTTAAACTCTCTGGTTCCTGTACTCCACGGAATTATTCACGGTCATTAAAATAAAAATACTATTCCCAACTAACTCTCCCACGAATTCTGGTCATAATCACATTCCCATGGCCAACGGTAATACGTCACACTCATGGTCATGTTACATTACCCCCACGTAGGATTCCATTGTTGAACCACTATCCAAACACACCCTAAATTTTTTTTTTTTAGATTCAACCCATGTTTATTCCTAAACATACGTTAAATAAGATTGTGTTTTCCGGGACTTGAACCCATGACATCTTGTTTCACATGCAACAGACTCTACCAACCAGACTACGGGCCATTTGCAGCACACCCTAAATTACTCTAAATCACTTACCACCAAACCCCCTCTTCCTCTTTCCAGGTGATTAGCGCGGAGTGCGTGGGTTTAGGGTTTAGGGTTTTGAGATTCAACCCATGTTTGATGGGTGGGTTGCGAGACTTTTTGCTAAATATACGCTAAATAAGATTGTGTTTTCCCGGACTTGAACCCATAACCTCTTGTTCCTCACGCAACAGACTCTACCAACTAGACTAGACTGTGGGCCATTTGCAGCACACCCTAAATCACTCTAAATATCACTAACCACCAAAACGAAACCCCCTCTTCTTCCTCTTTCCAGGTGATCAGCGCGGAGTGCGTGGACGACATCGCGACAGTCCTGACCCCCTCGGACTTCTCCCTCCTCTCCTCCTCCTCCTCCTTCCCCTCGCCCGCCCTCCTCTGCTTCCGCCAGTACGCCAAGTCCAAGTTCCGCTACTTCGACCTGCGCTCCCTCAAGGGCTACTTCTCCCAGCCCGCCCTCCTCCGCTCCGCCATGCACCCCCGCAGGAACAACCTCGCCCTCGGCGAGCCGCGCGGGCCCCGCAACCAGCTCAAGCCGCCCTACGAGATCCGCCAAAAAGTGGAGGTGCTGTGCATGGATTCGGGGATTAGAGGCTGCTGGTTCAGGTGTGAGGTCGTCGAGCTGTGTCATAAGTATGTGAAAGTGAGGTATCAGGATCTGATGGATCCCGATGATACCGGCAGCAATCTCGAGGTAGTGCTTGTTTTGTTTCACTTTATGCGTACGATGATCAGAAATTAAAATAAAAAGCTGTGTTTTCTCGTGTTTATAGAAAACAAAACCTCGTGGCTTTTGGAATATTAAGAAAAGGGAAATTTACAGAAAAAAAGGTCCGAACAATATGCCTGAATTGCAAAAAAGCCCCTGCAATAATAGAAATTGCAAAGAACCCCTATATTTCCAATAATGTAGGGGCTATTTTGCAATTTAGGTATAATGGATGGGCTTTTTCTGCGAATTTCCCTTAAATTGCCTTATTACTTCTCATTTTGTCATATTAGATTACATCGTAAGCGAGGGTACTTTCTCTAAATACGAGAAAACACAAGGGGGCAATCACAAAACTCCCCTTAAACAACATAACACAACACAATTCCATGCTTTTTAACGAACAGGAGTGGGTGAGGGCGTACAGATTCGCGGAGGAGGACAGTCTGGGGATCCGCAAGCCGAGCCGTCCGACAATCCGGCCGGCTCCGGAAGGTTCTAATTCCGACTCTGACGACGTCAGACTCGTCCCGGGGAGCGCGGTCGACGTGTGGAAGGACGACGGGTGGTGGGAGGGCGTCCTGGTTTTCAGAGGCAGCGAGCGCTCTGCTTCTTCGATCCAAGTCTACTTCCCAGGTACTAATTGCAAGAAAGAAATAGAAGGAACCTACAAATCATGTTTCAAATTGATATAACGGAGAGTGGGGGAGAGAGAGAGAGAGATGTTAATTACACTTACGAAATGTTTTTTGTATGAAGGAAACAATTCTTCTTCTCTCCGAGTTTACTTTCCAGGTTTTGATATATCACTTAGCAGTTACCAGTAAAAAAAGCCATGCATTATTGGAAATTGCAAAAAAGAAAAAGCTACAAATTATATGTCAAATTGATATAATGGCGAGAGAGAGAGATGTTAATTACACTTAAATAATGTTTTCTAAATAATATAAGTATCAAACCGACGGTGATAAGACTTCTAACTAGGACTTCCCAGGTATTAATATTATACTTACTAGTTATAGCAAGTTGGATTACGGAATGTGATAATTGCGATGTTATTCCATGTACTTCATTTGGATTGCGATTGGTTTTTTTACTGTTGATTTGAGCTGTTTTAACCCTGTACTTTATGAAAACGTGTGTGATATGCACTATTTTACAAAGTATGAGGTTTGAACGCGTCGAATCAATAGTACAGGGACTAAATTGCAATCCAATTAAAGTACAGGGAAAAAGCCTATGAATCATATTGCAAATTGATATAATGGAGAGAGGGAGAGATGTTAGTTATAATTAAAAAAATGTTTTTTAAATAATTGAAGTATGAAACCAATGGTGTTTAACTTCTAACAAATGGTAGGGAGTTTTTTGCAATTTCGACAATAACAGGGACTTTTTTGCAATTTTGGCATAATGCATGGGCTTTTTTTGCGAATTTCCCATTGAATTAATACTAATTTCGTTCTTTCTTTTGCTGACATTTTATTTCTAATTTTGTGAAGCGGAAGGGATATATTACGAGTGCGAGAGAAAGGACGTTAGGGTTTCAAAAGACTGGGTCAACAATCAGTGGGTGGAACTCGAGCCGAAGCCTGAGTGTCTAACCCTAATTCCTCCCTCAAACCCTAAACGGGTACCGGGTTTGAAACCCACTAAACGGGCCGACTCGGGCAGTTCGGTCAAGGAGGAAGACGGGCAGGTGAGCGGGAAGAAACGGTCGAGAGATGAGGCTATAGTTGAGTGAGTGAATTAGGGTTTCAGAAATTAGGGTTTTGCGGTTGGTGAGAGGTGTGAGTGTGTGTGAATAAGTGGGGGATATATATATAATGCTGACAAAAAGGTGGTGGTGTTAAATAGTCAAGTGCAGTTTAGTTGACTGGTTTAGTTAATTAGATGGATTAATTGGGTTATTTGAGGAGTTTTTTGCTTTGTTTATTAAGTATAAATTTGGCTTGTTGTGTGTGGTTCGGTACCATACTGTTGTTGTGGAGCTTATGTTGATTAAACTTGTTAAAATTTATCCGCAGTAGATTAATATTAAGGTTGTTTTGATGTGTAATTAAGTGTCGCCTTTGCTTTTGATTGCGCATTTTTTTGGATAATATCTTGATTTCTTTATCTTTTGAGCATTTCTTCTTTTCAAAAATGTGTTTTTTTTTGTAATGTATTTTCTATAGATGCAATATTGGTTTTCTGTTGTCAATTATAACATCTGAGTGTCAGTATATTATTTTTTAGCTTTTACTATAATATATTTGTTTTGAGGTCTCAATTAAAATTTTGAAGTATAATTTGTATATTTTTATGAATTGCAATATTTATTGTCAATTGTAAATAAAACTTTTAAATCGTCAGTATGTTCTTTTCAAGATTTACTAAAAGCTTGTCCTCATCACTTCTGTGTTTTTACTTCTCTTTTTACTCTACTAAATTTCGGCTTGAAATTAGGATTTTAGAAACCAACTACCAACAATTTCTCTCTCTCAATCTTTTCCTTGTATCGGAAAACTCCAATTCACTCAAAATTTGTTCAATTTTGGCAGTTCATTCAATTCCACTTACATTCATCACCATCATTTTACATCCCAATTGAGTTTGTGTACAACTCTCACAAAGTGCCATGCTTGAGTGCTTTTCTCATTTAGGTCCCTACATTTTTCCCATTTTAAACAACCTTCTACCTAAAGTCAATTCACAACATTTACTTTTCTATCATTGCTCCTTCAGAAAAAAAAGACTTTGGCCATGGTTTTGGTTTCAGTTTCTCTCCAGTTATACTACACTGGATATTTCAGTTGATTATTGAGCTTCTATAGTATTATTGAGCTTCTATACTGTTAGAAACTTAGGACATAATGGACAAACTCCAGTGAAATATAACTGGAGGATATTTGTTATCTTGCTTTCTTCACTTGAGCTCTTAACAGTTAACTGACTGATTGGAATGGCCAACAAACACAACACAATGTATGACACTATACACATTGTTTCATATTAACACAACAAAATATTAATTAATTCAATAGAAATGAATATGTGTATTATGCTACAAGATGATATTGTCATCTTTTTGTGTGGAAAAAATCTAGAAACAAAGAACTACAATCTGAGCCATTCATTTCCATCGATGTAATTTTGACCGATAAATTGCCTCGCTTGTTTATCGGTTAATGTTCTTTCCCACGGCACTCTTGGTCGCGAGCTGGCACCCGGTCCCACATTATTATACTCCGCCAAAAATACTGTACTAAAAATACAAAAAGAAAAAGAAAAAATAATTTATCAATAAAATTTAGTTTCATATATTATCCATAAAATATGATTTCTATATTAGTGGTAAACATTTAAAATATTGTACCTTCTTCTAGAAGGATCGTTCCAATCGTACCATCCTTCAGGAGCGATAATATTGTCGATCTGACAAAAGGCATAGACAATGCTGGCATATCGGCCCCATGCTCGGCCTAAATACACGGCCTGACCCGACCCGGTTATTCGGCAATCAAGGAATGAGAATCCTGATTTTTCAGAAGGAGAGTTTCTCTGTTGTGCAGCTATTGCTCCATAGTAACTCGCGGTCACATGTAGAATGCACCCCTGTTTAAACCCAATTTTTCTGAAGTGTCAAACAAACTAGATTGTCTTTTGTCTTTTTTTACCCTAAGAAACTCTAATTTGTGGGTAATTCTTTCTTTGGATATATTGAGAGGGTAACTTTAGGATTCAACAACTCAAGTATGAATTTAACCATAATAAGAGGTATCAATTTAATAAACTAAAATTGTTCGATTAAATTTAATAAACCAATTAAGGAGGCTAGACTGTGAGGTTTAATAAAGTAGTTGGTACTGAGTTTCTAATTAAATAAACATTACTAAACAAGAAAAAACTATATTTACACTTGTCATAATATCATGTACTATACAAAATATCCAATTATGTACATGACATTTTAACTTGGCAGGGGCATGAATTAAGGTATGAAACTACCTACTTAATTAATCTATCTACCTGATAGAGGGACCTTGCATTGCCAAAAATGAAATCAATGGAGCCTTGGATGTGGCATTGGTAGAAAAAATGTCTCCCATAATGATCAAAAAGTGTGTCTTGAGTCCCCAAAATTCGGCACCAATAAAGCACTGCCTTGTCGCCTGACAATCTGAGAGCCGCCGCCTGCTTCCCCACCGATCCTGGCACCGCCCCTGGCGATGTATTCTACACAAAATAAATGAAATAATGAACTCAAAATTTGAGTTTTATGGTAACATTTATTTAAGAGTTAAAATTGGAAGAAATTTGAACTTTTTCATATTCCTTTGAATTCAAACCATCACTTTTGAATATTCCTTACATGTGGGTATGTAAAGTTATTTCATATAAAATAAACATGTGAAATTATCTTTGTACAAATTTAGCATATGACCATTAACTTTTAGATATATTTTGATAAATTTAGAAAAAAATAGTTACCTCAAATGTGATTCGATTCGCGACGAAATAATCAGAGTCGACGGCGACTGTGGCTGAGTAAAACGTTCCGACTTGTTTCCCCATCGCGTCGATATCAGATGCTTTCGAGTTCCAGGAGATTACAGGCGGGTTTTTTCCGAGTCCAATCAAAGATATACGAGGTTTTGTTATTGGTATCGTCACCTTTTCTCTATATATGTATAAAATTAATTAATTAATTGATCAATAAATAATATTTTTATAAAATGAGGAAATAAATCATATTTTTATTAAATGAGGAAAGAAATAATATTTTGTTGTTACAACGGTTAAATATGCTGATATTAGTTTGTTTGTATGTTGAGAGTAGGAAACAAAGATCCTTCCATGCAAAAAGATACAAAAAGGTAATTTATTATATATGTATATACATACATATTTCCTGAAGAAAATGAAGTTAAGAAGTAGCTAACGAGTATACAAATGTTAAATTTATTTCTCCGCTAGAAATAAATAGATAACAAATATAGGCTCATTAAAAAGAACTAACCAAGAAAAACCTACAAAGCAAAGAACTTAATGAACTCATGTTCTAACATAACTCCAAAGAGGATCAAGAAAAGAAAGAAAATACTTGGACTGACTTTACAAAATTTCAAGAACCGACCTGTAAACACCTGAATGGATTAAAATCTTAACCCGCTTCTTGTTTCCATCCGGCACCATATTTATCGCGCCTTGAACCGTTCTTGAGTCTCCACGACCGTCTTGCGAGACGACTATAACTCGGCCTTGTGTCCTAGCTCGGTCTCGTGTGGACAAAACATATGTTTTTTTCTCATCTATGTTTATGTCTTTCCAAGTGATGTATCGATTCCGTTGAGGCAAAGCGGTGCCCGTATGGAGGGTGATGGTGATGAGAGAGAGGATTAGTACGAGAGATGGCAATGGCAAAACCATTGCCATGATGGTATAAGAGACTATAAGTTACACTATGTGGAGAGAGAGGGAATGTAGACAGAGCGTGGGGGTTAGAGAAGAAAGGAATGTGAGGCGTTGAAGGAGTGGGGTGGTGGTATTTAATGTCAGGAGCGTAGTTATTTATTTATTTATTTTATTTTATGATTGTTACTGTTGGGGGTATTTACGTATATGACCTCTTGTTATTCCTTGTTTATAAATTTATTTGCAGTTGAAGAAAGGTTTTGGCTGGAAAAAAAATGTGGTCACATTGTTGCCATATAGCACGCAGTATACTATTTCTTATGTGTGACAACAAAATGTCATATTAACATATGAAATGATATTTCGTAAGATTTATTAAATAAGATGCAATATTATATTTCCAATGTGGGATCAGTCATGAGTTATTAATTCTGTATGTATTTGTTAATATCATCTGATATTGCTTACAATTTAGTCATATATTAATTGCTCAAGTTGTACTTATGTGTGATCTTCTTATCTTTAGCTTATTTTTGCTCTATATACGGTTGTCCTTAATTGCTCGGCTTATATGGTTATTCCTAACTTTACAGTTTATGATTTTATTATTTTTTTTCTTTCCGCATTTGAAGTTTTATCATCAATTAATAGTTAATAATGACACTGAAATGAAATCATCACTACAAAATGAATATGCATCCAATATTTTATCTCTGCGTGATAAACATTGTGTAACTAACCATCAGTCATTTGTTAAGTCATTTATGCATAAAGAAAGTTTTACGGGTTTTTATGCAAATTTGAAAACATATATATAGGGCAGACAGAAAATTTTCATTTATGTGTAAGTATTTTATTGGATTGATTACACTGAAACTGTTGGGGGAGTCGGAAAGATTAAGCAAAAAGGGCTCAGTAAAAAGGGGGAAATTTCATATTAGCCCTTCAAAGCATCAAATTATTATCATCTATGCCTTTGCAAAAGGGGCAAATATCATGTATACCCTAAAAAGTTTCTTTATGAAAGCTCTGCTTTATGAATTTCCTTATGATATGATAGAGAAATGAGGGACAGTTCGGATATTATTTTGAGAACTAAGGGTCCATATATATATGCTATATATTTCGTTGTTCATGAGTTGTATCCAAGCTTATTTTAGTGTTTTTAGGAGTATACATACATGATGATTTCATATTTTATAGGGACTCGAATGAAATTATTCCTATAAGAAAATGTGGGACGTTAAGAAATTTTAGATTTTGTAAGGTGAGAGGGAGAAAAGTTAGTCATGTCCAATGCACCAAAATAAAAAATTAAGGTCAATAATATAGATTATTCGAGTTTAGAGGGTGGTTAATGAGTAGTTAGGAGTAAAAACAGTTGAGTTTAATAGAATATTTGTTCTTTTTTTGAAATTTATCTGGTCAAATATTGGTCAGGAAAAAGTTTGAGAAAATTTGGGGGAAATTAGGTTAAAAAGCATAATTAGCTGCCTAAAAAATCTACTATTTATCAGGCACAAATTTATTTTCAGAAAGTTATCTTCTAATTATGTACTATTTTTAAAAATTTTAACTACTTCAAAATTATTCTTGCAATAAATATTTGATCAGTGTTACAAGACAGTCATTTCCTTCAAGCTCAACTGCTGCTCGTTATATATTAGTCATTTATGGTATGATTCTTCTAACAATAATCTTTAAGTTATACATTATTATCTCTCTACCATGTTGACTCTTTATTAAAAATGCACATATTTCCTGCTATGTATAAACCCTACAAGATTAAATCTCGACCTCTTTTAGCTAATAATATTACTTTAGAAAAGCCTTTTAAGTTTTAAGCCCTCTAGTGGGCTATTACCTCCCCTGCTACTGTGTACAAACCCGCTTACAAGTTACAACTTTCAATACTGAATATTTTTCATACACCCATTATGAAAATAGTATTGAAGAATGAATTAGTTTATATTGAATAACAGCGTTATTACCAGAAAAACGTGAAACTATGTAGTACGCTACTTAAACTCTTTCAAATGGTATCAGAACAAATATTGATTATAACGACTGAATATCATACGTCATGGTAAGTTTATAAATTGCTGATATAATTTGACTTACATAATAAATTAGGTTTTTGAGGTAGTAAAGTAACATTTTTCTACCATGTTGACTGGCTTTACTTTTTTTCTGTTAAATGTATTACCAACTATTAGAATTCAATATATCATTGTCAACTCATTCCCATGATTCGTTTGTTTAGTCACTAACCACTCCTAGGTTGACATCAACAGAAAACGACCTTATTCAAATGATTCACATCCTCTCCATTTCCAAAGTAACCGGAGACTTCTCCACATTAAAAATTTAAAAAAAATTGCAAAAATAAAGCTCCTATATTTGAATTTATATAAATAGTATTTCTGAACTTTAGTAGTCCAAGATTATTGTTCTTGTTTTTCTTATTTCGAACTCGAAATTTTTTCCTGTTTTTCTCTCCTTATTTTGACATGAGAAAGTTGTTTCCAACTTTCAAAGTTCGAAATATAGAAGGCAAAAGAATAATTTCGGACTCCTATAGTTCAAAAACAATATTTATACAAGCTCAGAGAATTTCAGACTCCTAAACTTCAAAAACAATAGTAATCTTCGCAAAATATTATTATTATATGGTTATTTCAGAATATAACTCATAGTATTCACATATAGTCTTAAGACATGAAATGGAGATAAACTTAAATGAATCATGACGCACATATCAAAAAATAGTTGACAAGAACCCATTGTGCCCTAAATAGTAAATACACTAACTATACAGTATGTAATAAAGCATTTATTCCCTAATATATAGTCCAATTTTATGAAAAAAAAACATTAGATTTTGACAGCCGCAAACTAGCAGAGGTAGTTTAAATTGAGGTTTTCAGACAACATACGGTCATGCATAAAAGAAAGTTGAAAGTTAGGAATACTATTTAGACCAATGTTTATCTTTGCCTAACTACCAACTTTATACAATTCATTTTTACGTTAATAATTTTCAAAATTATGCATCCATAAGATTTTTGGGCTTGCCAAACAATAATTGGTATCATACCCAACTGGTTTGTTACCGAGCCAGTATGAAATATTTTACATCATCTTGTGACTATTTAATTCTTTTATTTTATAATTTCATGCATAATTTTATAATTTGAAAATCCAATATATAGCACATGAAAAGCAAGAAAACTTGGACAAAAAGATGATGAATGGCAAGTTTTGATTGGCCAGATAACCAAGCTCAATAGTATATAACAAAAATTATAGACTGGTTCATAAAATATACAAATAACTAGTAAGCTATCAAATTAAAACTTTCAATGTGGAATTTTATAAATTCATATGGAGAAATCTCAAGTGGAGAAATAAAAAGCTGTGTGAATTCTTATTAAGCTTGAGAGGATTATAAGGCTATTAATTTTCTAGCCTTATTTCTATCGCTTCCATTGCTCTCTTTTTCTTCTTTCTGCACAAAAAAATCAAACTTATTAATATAAGCTCACAAGTCATAAACCAAACATATAAAGTTCTGAAGAAAGGCTTAATTGAGCCGAAATTGGATTAATTTGAAGCTGAATCAGGCCTAATTTGGGCCTAATTGCAAATTTTGGGGGTGTCAGTACAAAAATTACCCTAGTATCTCTAATACAGGTTTTATACCTCAACCTACAAATGATATTTTTAAGTTTTATAAAAGCAACATTATTATCATAACTACAATTACTATGGGAAATTTGCAAATAAAAACCTACATTATACCTAAATTGCAAAAAGCCCCTAGCTTATTAAAATCACAAACCCCTACGTAATCAACCATCTTGATCAACTAAACATCAAAATTCTTAAAAACACAGCCTATTTGCAATTCTCAAAGACAGTCACTATCTTGCAATTCATCAACAAAACAGGGGCTTTTACGCAAATTTCCAAACTATTATTATTATTATTATTATTATTATTATTATCATTATTATTATTATTATTATTATTATTATTATTATTATTATTATTATTACTTTATCCATAGAAGGTGGATCCAGATTAAACATCCTGAGCGACATGCGCGCAATTTCCGACACGGCAGATTCCTTCGCCAGCTCATCATCTCCTGCCAGATCCTCATACGCCGCCTCAAACGCTTCCTGCCAGAAACTCGGCAATCTGCCTCTCTCACTATGCAAATAAATATCCCACATGCGCCTCACCAGCTTCTCTCTCTCCTCCATCTCCTGTTGCCACCAAATGTCGGAACGGAATTGATGAAATTGTTGCAAGATTGAAGGTTAATGCTATGAAAATATTATCTAAATTGACCACCCCGTAGATTATATGTACTTATCTCTATTGTTTAGCTTAAATTATTAATCTTTAGGTATATAATCTAAATTAGGCCTAATTGGAGCTCAATTAACGGATTAAATATGGAATTCAGCAATTAAAGGGGGAATTAAGGTACCAGGACGTCGAGATTTTCACGGAGAGGGGAGTCGACGAGGTCGTCGGTGGGCAACAACAGGCCGTGGCGGTGGGACGAGAAGTTGAGGGTTACGGTGCCGGCGAGCATGGACCAGAACGCCAAGAGGAGGATCGCCGCCAGCGCCCAGGCCTTGTACTTGCCCTTCCCGAACAGCGCCACCGCGTCGACGGCGGCCGGGCGCGACGGCGGAGACGGCGATCGCGTCGGGTTTTCTTTCATCGCATTTGTGTGTATTTGTTTGTGTGTGTTTTTTGAGTGTGTTTTAGTGTCGGTGGTGAATAAGGATGTTGGTATGTGGACTTGGTTTAGAATGGACCAAAGTATTAAAAGATGAGGCATCTGTTTTCATTGGATGGGTTTACGGTTTGGTGGGAGTATGGACTGGACTGGACCAGTTTTTGACTTGTGTAAACTAGAGCACAAGGCTGTATATAGTGTCTGTCTCTTGACTGCTGCTTGAATTATTAGGGGCCTTTTGGCAAGTGGAAAAATTAAAAATTTTTGAATTAGTTAATTCCAAAATTTGTTTAGATGTTGAAAATAAATTCTAGATTGGGACCTGCTACAGCACGACGCACTGTAGCACGATTGTTTTCGACGGAATCCAATAACAGTATATATAATTTATTTTCTAATAACAATATATAGATAAAAAGTAAAAATAGTATATAAAATGGGAAAACAGTATATAAAAGTAAAAAAAATAAGAAATACACAAATAATAAATAACAGTATATTAAATGGCAAAATAGTATATAAAATGAGAAAACAATATATAAAATGAAACATTACAGTATATCTATAGTGTGTCGTGCTACAGTGTCATCGTGCTTACACATTTCCTTTTTAGAATTAGTTAATTCTAAAGTTTGCTTGGATGCTGGAAGTATAAAATGCTGGAAAACGTGATTTTCTATTTGTTTGTTTATAAAATTCTGGAATTTTGCTAATAGAAAAAATGAACGATAATTATGAATTGAAAAATACTCAAGGTTGCATTAAAAAAAATTGTGCTAATAATTGAAGAAAATAATTTCTTGCTCCAAATGGACCCTTAGAGAACAATAATTTGTGCTAATAATTGAAGGAAAATGAAAATCATGTGCCATAACATTGTTTTTTTAGCTGATTGGAGAGAAAATAAAGAAAAAAAAAGGAACAAAACCATTAATTTAGATGCATTTCTAAGTTAAGGGATCAGTGAGAAAGACTTGCTTGCTTGTTTTGCTAGAAGAGCCCCTAAAAATAAACAATAAGTAATTAAGCAAATCTAGAAGGCATGTACAACAAATAGTTTCTAGTTATTTAATTATGGAATAAATTGATTTCAGAAAACATGGACAAAAGGGTACACTGGATATGCGAAAAGATAAATTATTGTCCAATAATGTATATTGGAGAAATAAGAAACATATAGGTACCAAAAAAAAGATTAACGTAGTAAATGAAAGTCTTTGGGTCAGGGTAAGATATTATCAAGCTTCTTGTCGATCCAGAGTAAGATTTGGGTCAGGGTCTCCCAACCAGGGAGGGTTGTTTGGACGAACTTCATGCATGTTTTAGTGATATTTGGAGCAATTATGACTCTAAATGATGTAGGATGGTCAACAAAATACCTCTCCATAGGAGGATGACTGACGTTGATCAATACGGTGCTATCGGCACAACCTCTATATTATATGCAGGTATTTCTACTGTCAGAAACAGTAATCGAAGAAATCGATCAACTAAGGAGAAACTTCCTTTTGGGAGGAACTGAATAATATAAGAGGAAAGCACATTGTAAACTGGGACATCCTTGGTACAAACAAAGAAAATGAGGGTCTTGGAAGTTGGAATAAAGGATTTCAAACTCCAAAATAAAGCGTTACTCATGAAATGGATGTGGAAAATAAGAGCAAAATAGAAACTAAAAGTGTCACCATGAATAAAATTATTTTTATGGCAAATGCACTAAAGCAAGTTAGTAATAAAAGACAGACTAAAAAAAAGAGGGCAATTACAAGCAGACACATGTCTAACTTGTAACAACAATGTCCGAGAGGACATGAATCACATATTCCTAAAATATCCAATAGCTAAGGCGACATGGACAAAAATATGTCAAAAGTTCGGCCAAGCAACCACCCCTGAATGGGATTCTCCGACTCACATCCTTTTATAGATGGAGCGGAAGCTCGACGAGACCAAGAAGTTGGAATAACGAGCGGTTTGGGTGGTTTTATATTGGAAATTCTGGAAAGTAAGAAACAACAAGGACTTCCAAAGTGTCAACCCGGACCACGCCAATGTGCTTGACTCAGCGAAAGAGATGGCGAATCAGTGGATTTCTATAACAAAGAAGAGAAAATAGCTAGAATAAGTGATTAGGCTTTAGGCTAGGATTTGAGATCTTAGTCTAGAATAGAAGGAGTTGAAAGCGCTAAGAACCAAAAATGTAACGCCATATTATAGCAACTCTTTTTTTAAATGAAAATCTTTGTAGCCGTTTCGGCTACGTCTCAGAAAAAAAAAATTGATGCCGGATGGTTTAGTTATGTCGAATTTTGTAACAAAAATTGGTCAAGATTAAATGATTATATGAAAAAAGTTCAAATAATATACATTAATACTTATATTAATATCGTTTTCAAATTAAGTTTTACTATATATAAACCTACAACTACAAGCCTACAACTACACTGCACAATGCAGATCAAATGATACAGGCCTTTGAAGGTATATACGGGCCTAAATTATGCACAACTGGGCCGAAAGTAAACACGAGATATCAATTCCCACATTTACTTGGAAAACTAATCTCATGTTCTTATAACAAAGCCTATCGCAGAATCCCGCATTTAAAATATGAACTATCAAGGAGAGGTGAGGTGGAAGAGGAAAGTGATGGTCTTGAAAAAAAAAAGTGATGGTCTGAAGGAATCGGCCACACAGTTGGTTGCACCAAACAAAATGGAGAAATGGTGACTGGCAAGACATGCCAACGCTAAAACGAGAAAAATAGTGATGCATTTGTTTTGGTTTAAAATTTTTAATTTCAAGTATTGCCGTAGTACTAATTAGTACATGTCGATCAGAGACCTGACCGGTAATATTAACAAATTTATCAGCCAATTATATTTCAGCTTGTTAGTTAAAAAGCAACAGCATACAAACTTCAACTGATAAATTTTGGTACTGGTGCTCAGCAAATAGAACCAGTATGATAGAGCACCAATTGTAACTAACCTAGCAACAACATACCATCTCAGTTAACTAAAATATTTTCTAAGTCATATGTTTCAAAATTAAGTAAACATTGGATGTCAATGAACAGAACTAACGCACCGAAACCGATGAGTATCGTGTTTGTTAGAAAGGGAAAAATCTTTTCCGTATCTTTCTGGGATTTTGTTTTACAGTAAGACTAATCAACAATCATCTAGTGTAATAGGTAATTCAGATTTATTTTTTTCATTACAAACTAGGAATTTTGGAACCGATTTGAACGAACCTCTCTTTCCATCTAGGTCTCCAAATCTGTTATGAAAATAAGATTTAAGGTAATGATTTCCATTAAAATCAAACTCAATGCCTTCACCAATTCATGGTATTTTTTTGGCCATGTCCCAATAGGTTACCTTGTTTTTTTTTAAGGTAAATTTCATTCAAGAAAACTAGAGTCATTTCCTTTTCTGTAGTTGTCTTTGAGATTTTATTTTACGGTGAGACTGCAGATAATGTTACAGGTAATTCAGTATTATTTTTTCTGGCCAAACTAGATATCTTTGAGGTGATTGAGCCAAGCCATTGTCTCAATCTAGGTCTCCAAATCTGATGGTGTTCTTCCATCCTATTACAAATCGATTTAAGATAATAATCACCACTGAAGTCAAAGTCAACATTATCACCAAGCGACTTGAAGAAATCCGATTCCTCTTTATCACTATGTAAATGATGTGTGATAATTCCTTTCTCAACTAGCAATCCCACATCATCAGGTGCATTTATGAATTGAGACCAAAATACAACATATGCGGCAATATAATTTTCAAACTGAGAACTTGTCTTCTCAAATGCAACTAAATTCCGAAATAGGTCACAAGATTCCGGATGAATAGTGAGACAAGGAACTGTCATCTTGCCATTGCAAAATCCAATGTCAAGTAGAGAATGTGGGTCACTATCACAATTTTCTCTTTTATTCAACTCTATTCTTGCTTCATTGTATTGCATTGCTCGTCTCCATTGACTGAGGCGAGATTTGCTTATTTTTCTTGAAAAGCTTGTTACTTGACTGAAGAAAATGCCAAAATGATGATGGGCTTGTCACATGATTTTGGTAGCTTTCTGATTCTATTTGACTGGGCTTGAAATACATGTGGCACAAATGAAGTAAATGATGAAACTCTTTTGGTCGATCATTATCTCGATTTGCTTTTGGGTTCCAATATTCAAGCATGTCTTTTGGGTACCAATATTCAAGCATGTCTTCCATTGACCGGACAATATTTTTCTTGAGTAACGAAATGGTACTTTTCCCTCCTGTGACAAGTTCATATATTTTTGTTATAACAAAAAAGGGAATTTTGTTCTCTAAAAGCAGCAAATCATGCAAGAGAATATTAATGAACGAATTGTATCTCTCATCAGAGTCGTGTTCATCATTTCCACGGTTTGCATTTGCATCAACTCGACTGCATTCAACATCAATAACATATTCCTCCTTCAAGCTCGATTTCATTCTCTCTTCTGACGTATTAAAATTCAAAATTGGCTGCACAATTCCATCCAGTCCATGCAGTGTATTGAGTAAGAAACATCCATCGAGCAACAACATTTTGACAAATGTTTTCTTCTACATTTGAATGTCATCTGCATAACAACTTCTTACTTGTTTCTCCAATCCGTTGATTGCTTGTATGTAATTTTCTAACTTCAGTTCTTGGTTTAATTGGAGAATATAATTAAGACAATCATATTTCATCTTCTCGGTTTCTTTTATGTTTGGAGACCCATTATGATATGGCCCAATGGAGATAATAGCAGGATAACAAGCATTTATATCTATATCCAAGAAGGGTTGCTGAATTTTTGGAATAAGAGGGATTCTTTTCTCTTTTTGGGGATCTCCGTCCCGACCATCTCGACTCTGTTCAATGAAGAGAGAAAATTAAGAATCAAGAATGGGGTATGTCAAGAAATGAAAAGAGAGAAACAAAAGATTGTACTAATTAAAGAATGAAAGAGAGAGAGAGAGAGAGAGAGAGAGAGAGAGAAATGGAGAAACAATAACCTGAAAGATAATAGAAGATTGTGCTAATTCTAATGGCTTTCTCCTCCAAAGACAATGAAGAGAGCTTCCTTTCGGAAATTTTGTATCAACTAAGGCTTAATTGCTGAAATCTACTAATTTTTTTCAATTTTATTTACTTGTCCATCCAAATTTTTTGTATAATTTATCTATTGGTATGCACCGTCACTTTTATATATCTGTTATGTACAACTCCAACAAGAGTCAAAGACAACTAGCTAAATATAGCAACAAACAGTTGCAAGACTCATTTTTTTATTACTTAGGTTTTGTTGTGTGGGCAATCTATTTACCGACAAAAGCCAGAGAAAGAAACGTACATTCGTCGGGATTTTTAGTTTCCAAATGAGGGCGTTCCATTGTGCTTTTGCGGTTATTTTGTAGAAGAGGTTATAGCAAGATTTGGTGGAGTATTCTCCATTAGGATTCCAATGCCATTTGAGCTTATCCTCATTTGTTGAGATAGCCGTGGAGCTGAGAGGCATTGGTAGCAAGGCTAACATTTGTGGAATTGAGTAATGGTCTCAAATTCCAACCCGACTGAATAACCTCCTGGACGGAGCTGAGTTTGTTGGGAGACTCTTATTTAGGGTTTAGAATTGTGTATCTTTAGAAGTATATCATAGACTATGCATAAGCATTGCATTTGCTGATTTGCACTAAATTGACTTGTTGTATTTAGTGATTTATTGCAACTTCTTACTTTAATTAATCTGAGTTCATGGAAAAGAAAATAACCAAGAAAGTGAAAGAAATCAAAAGAATATATTTTCAACACTTATCACTGATCATTATTGTAATTCAATTTACAAATTATTTCAGAGCCACATGATTGTTTACATAACTATTACTCCACAATACCATATATATGATTAGCACGAAACTTGCACAACACGTAAACCGAACAGATTTCTCAGGGCTGTTTAATTTAACTCTTTGCGGGTGGAGCTCTCTCTGATTTCAGATGAAGAAAATGGAGGAAGGCGAGGTGGAAGGATAAGAGGATTTCCTCGAGCCATAATGGATAGCTTCTCTTCTCCAACTATATAAATAATCAATACAAATGCAAAATAATAAAGGTGACTAAGGAATTGAAAACAATGACAAGAATTGAGCACAAGCTTATATGGTGACCTCAATTAAATGAAGAAATAATTATCTAAAAGATCTTCATGTAAGAACAAGAATGAGAAGCTTAATTACCTAGTGGTATTGGAATAAATGGTTTGTTTGTTGGGGGATTTTGTACATGACTTGTCTCAACAATTGATCGGATCTCTTCATCAGCTCTGATCAGATCGATCAGCGTGCCGACAACAATGAAGAGGATGGCTGACATGATAAGTACCTTTGATGGTATTGTTGCACTCCTCATTTCAGGCTGTTTTGCTTAGTTCTTAGGTTCATTGATCAATGATATATCGGTTTGCTATTTATAATTATATTATATGTATGTATATTTTAAAGATTTTCTAGATTAAAAAATGTATCTCATAGGCTATGCCTAGTCTAGCTATGAGAAGCAAATATCTTGTAGGACAACAATTCTATAGAATGTTCTATTTTTTTTTTTTAATAACAATATTGTAGAGTTTTATGTTATTATTAGATTTTCCAAGTTGGTTGCATTTAATAGGATTGAGCAACAGGACTTGTGCACTATTGTTTATTACCATATCAAAATTAAGTTTAGTTATCTAAATTTAAATGCTAACTATCTTTGTTGTCACGTTTGGGATGAGATTAATTATTTATTGAAGGAAAAAATATTTTACGTAATCGTTCAACTTTCAATTAACTGCACCGATTTAATTTGTGAAGAATTGCTAATGTAACAACAATCATCCTACAAGATATTTGGCACCCTTGGGCGCAGTAAATGAGATGTTTTATCCTAATCCTAAGCCATCAGAGATGCATATTCTTAGTGTTTTTTTGGGAATAATTTCATATTTTCCATTAAAAAACACAAAATATCATAGTTGCCATTACGAAAATCAAAATATCATATTTGCCATTACAAAAATCAAAATATCACATTTGCCATTACAAAAACTTGAAAATAACATATTTGCCATAACAAACTTTAAATATCATATTTGCCATTCCAAAATTCAAAATTTATTAAATTTATCAAAAACTTGAAACTAGCCATCTTTTTCCGTTATAACTAATGGTCCAATCTTATAATTACCATTTTACCCCTACTTTTATTAATGTGAAATTAGAATTTAATATGAGAGTAAAATATATTCAAAAGAAGAATCAATTATTCCAAATCCAATTTATTTTTGGAATAATTATTTCTGAATAGGAAAAATGAACAAAAAGAATATATTATCTTTATAGGAAAAATAATGTTGTGAGAAGAGGGTGACAAAACGGGGACGGGAATTTAGGTTGAAAAAAATATGTGTATTTGCTAGTGATGAAGGAATGAAAAGATATCTTGGTTATATTAAATAAAATTTAACGGGAAGTTAACATTGTTGGGTATATTTGATATTTTTGAAGTTTTAAAAGGGTAAATATGATAAATTTTGTGTTTTCTAATGGCAAATATGATATTTTAGGTTTTTGTAATGGTAGATATGATATTTTAAGTTTTTGCAATGGCAAATATGATATTTTGAAGTTTTTGTAATGGCAAATATGAAATTTTAAATTTTGTAGTGGTAACTATGATATTTTATGTTTTTCTAGTGGCAAATATGAAATTACCCCTTTTTTTCTTTTTCTAACCAAGGAATTTGGATTAATTTTTTTGATGGAAACCCGTAGGTATATTTCATTAACCAGCAAAAACACAGTTCAAACATGTACCAGACCCATATAGAATAAAATGAACTCTAAATCAGTCCAGAAAGCAACTAAAACTTATAATAGAATAAAATGAACAAAATAGAACTCAAACATTTACTGACAGAGAAGCTCAGTCCTCTACTGATATATTCTTGGCAGCTCAGAATCATCATAACAGATTTGTAGACATTTCCACAAAATTGTCAATTTATGAGCCTGTATCGCTTGCCATTGAGACAAGTCAATTAGATTGGGATCGTTTGTTTCTTCCATCCTTTATTTTTGTTCTTTTCCTGCGATTCAAGACTTTAATCAAGAATAAGAAACTTGAATTAAAACTTTACCCAATTTCTCTAAGTATTTGAGAACCCAATGTAGCCCTCAATTATGCAACAACCTCAGTTATCTTCAATTAAACCCAATTTAAGCCAACTTAATCTCAATTGTGCAATCAGCCAACTCCATACACTTCTTACAGCAATATATCATAACATCAAATAATAAGCAACAAAAAAATAACTAACAGACTTGGCGAGCTAAGATATTTCCTACAGTATTTGGATCAGAGTGAGGCTGTGCATGCACAGGAATTCTCAGTTTGAGCAAGATCGGATTCTATCTTTGCAATTTTTGTAATTTAGGAGCCTGATCTGAAAACTCGGTTTCTTCATATTCTATTTCTATAACTTAATGAAGCGAAATGAATCGAGTTTTCGTCGCTTGGATAAATTTGCATGAGTTGCCTTCAAAAATAAAGAAACAAAACTAAAACATACAAAGCACAATGCTTAACGTATACTATATACAGGGAAATTTTCAAAATAAAAACCCAACAAGACCGTCTTAATGAAACCTAAAAGGGTTTAGAATAATCTAATGCAACAGGGCTGTCATTTGAATTTCTTTAAAAAGACAAGGGCTCTTTTGCAATATTTCAACAATGCATGTGGTTTCCATTGCAATACTGCATAATGCAGGGCCTCGTTTGCAAATTTCCCTATAAATACCAAAAAAAAAAAATAATGACAGAAGAAATTGTTATATTATATATATATCCAAATTATTCAAAAATATAAACAATACTAATATAAAATTTAAAAGAATGTGTGCCAATCTTCACACTGGAAACCGAATCATTATCTGATACAAGTATAGTTTCCAAAAAACAAGATGAGACTTGAGAGAATAATATACCAACAAACTGGAGATCTTCAGTTATTCCAAAAAACCACATAAACTTATAAACGCACACTTGAAGTTTGTGTCTGAGCCACCATATCACGCTCTACAAATAAATACATAAAATAAACAAATATTTACAATTTCAAATTTCCAAAATTAGAAAATATTTATTTACAAAAACATTCAGCCAACACTATCTAAAGTCTAAGACTAACTAACAAACACAATATAGTAAGATTAAATTTTATTATTACGAAAAACTGATTCTTTCGTTATTGCAATAATATACTCTTTCATTAAGAATATATATTCTGAGCACTGGTAGAAAACAAATATCGATATGCAGATACAAACAATATGTACAGGCTCTGTAATTATATGCATTTTCGAGATTCTGCAAGGAGATAGAGATACACATGAATTGACAACAAAGGAAATCATATTATCATACCTGATTTAGATTTTAGAGTAGCTGCAATTAACATGTTCAATTTGCTGTCTGATTCAGAATAGCTGCAATTAGAAAAATAAAATAAAACCAATATATTTCATAATCTCAACAAACAGAACAAGCAATACTGTTGTTTGACCGAATCCAAGAAAGAGAGGGTAGAGTGGTGTTAATATATGTATTTCTACCTATAATTGGGGACAAATATAAAATTTCTTAAAAATCAGCATGAATTTTCAAAAAAAAAAAACATAGAAATATTATACAGAAGAAATTTGTATAACATACAGAAAAGAATGCATGCTACTTTCAAAATTGGGAGCAAGAACTGAAAGGAGACTTATGAATCACAAGCCCAGTGCTCTTCTCGATCACCATCAGATTTCCATGGCGACTGGCGAGCTTTGAGTCCAGTTCGATTGCAAGCCACTGTTGTTGAGGAAGAAAGAATAAAGAGAAATTACCGTTTCGTCAGACTTTAGAGATCTATTCAATCGAAAATTTATCAAAATTACATTTTAGAACCTTCATCTTGTTCCGTCATACACTACGGAGGCCGACGGTGGCGAGCTTCGACGCCTGGTTAGGGTTCCGGCGAAGAAATCGCCTGGAGGAGGAAGGAAGAAAATCTCTGTCGTGGACCCTGTGAACCGGGTGTATAAAATCTTGTTTACATGAACCCAGTCTATGCAAGTTGTGCTTGGATGATCGGATCTAAATTCGGGTTTGGGTTACATTGAATCAGACCCGAATCCAATTTCCTCTCAATCTTTCTATATAAGCATATGCAAAGCATATAGCTTCAGAAGAAAGAACTCGTCTCAATCGTTTCTCCTCTCTCTTAAATCATTGTTTCTTTTTTCCTTTGAAGAAAGAACTCGTCTCAATCGTTTCCCCTCTCTCTTAAATCATCGTTTCTTTTTTCCTTTGAAGAAACAACTCGTCTCAATCGTTTCCCCTCTCTCTTAAATCATCGTTTCTTTTTTCCTTTGAAGAAAGAACTCGTCTCAATCGTTTCCCCTCTCTCTTAAATCATCGTTTCTTTTTTCCTTTGAAGAAAAGTAACTCGTCTCAATCGTTTCCCCTCTCTCTTAAATCATCGTTTCTTTTTTCCTTTGAAGAAACAACTCGTCTCAATCGTTTCCCCTCTCTCTTAAATCATTGTTTCTTTTTTCCTTTGAAGAAAGAACTCGTCTCAATCGTTTCCCCTCTCTCTTAAATCATTGTTTCTTTTTTCTTTTGAAGAAAGAACTCGTCTCAATCGTTTCCCCTCTCTCTTAAATCATTGTTTCTTTTTTCCTTTGAAGAAAGAACTCGTCTCAATCGTTTCCCCTCTCTTAAATCATTGTTTCTTTTTTCCTTTGAAGAAACAACTCGTCTCAATCGTTTCCCCTCTCTTAAATCATTGTTTCTTTTTTCCTTTGAAGAAAGAAATTGTCTCAATCGTTTCCTCTCTCTCTTAAATCATTGTTTCTTTTTTCCTTTGATTCCTTTCTCTCAATATATGCACTCTCATATCCCACCTCTAATTACAATCCCTATCAAATTGCTGCATTTCAATTGCCTCTCAGGCACAATCCCCTTTCAGATCATCACTTTCTCTCTTTTCTGAATTCATACAAATACCCTTGAAAGTACAATAAAAGAACAAAGAGAATTTTCTTAGTCAATCCCTTATATCCTGCAATAATGGTGGATACAAAGAAACATCAGAGAGCTTCGTCGTGGAATGGCCTAAAAAAGAAGCATTTCGTGACGCTCTTGCAGTTGCATACAGATTCTCTTAATGAGGTTTCTAAGAAAGATTGTTTAATGCATTTTAGTACAAAGCTTCATACAAAATTCTCTCTCATCTATCTTAATTACAAGTGTTTTCTCGACCCGTCTTTTGTCCTCTCATTTTTTTCCCCCAAATTTAAAGAAAGTATGTTCTTTCTCAAATGGGAAGAACGCAAATTCTCCCACATCTATCTCCCATCTCTTTATCTCATATCATATTATACAGAAATTAAATTAAAATATTTTAAAAATAGTAGAATATTTTTGTGCGTTTACAAATAGTAATTTGATACAATTTTTTATCTCAATAATGTTTTTTAGTTCATTATTTTATATTGATTATTGTTTATTTTATTTTTAAATTTGGTCATTTTTTTTTTCTTTGAAACGCTAGGCTTTTGCCTACCTAAGATTTCCATTAATAAAATAAAGAAAATGTCACATGATACATGACAAATTATGCTTGCCTAAATCTCTACGACTAAACTTAAACCAGGTTTTCAGTACACAGCTTATGTCTATTTAATTGGTCATTTTAGAAAATAAAAATTTATTATTTATAATTTTTATTTGTTATTTCATTTTTATGTTAGTTTGTGTGATATAATTCGATGATATTTAATTTTAATCTAATATTAAATCGATTTTTTCCAAGGAGATTTTTACAAAATATATAAAAACACGCACTTTACCTCATTTGGAGATAATCATCAAATCAATCAAGATAAAAAGAAAGTTAAATTCTTATGAATATAGTACCCACTTTATTTACTCACTAATTATTCTCACAAATCAAATAGGCACATAATGGAAAAAGAAAGGGCTGGAGTGCAGAAGCTTGGGCGAAAATTTCGGAGGGGATGCACACGAAATATCCGGCGTTAAACTTCTCAATGAAACAACTCAAACAACTAGAGCGACACTTAAGAAAATCGTACCGATTGATAAAGGAGATTGAAGAACAACCTGGTTTCGGATTTGACAAAGACAAGTGCAGGATTGTTGCTTCTAATGATAATTGGACAAACCTCTTGAAGGTAATTCACTCAATCCAATTCAATATGTTTGTATTATAATGTTTATATTAATGTTTTAAGTTTCTCTTGTAATAATATAATAGAATAATCCAAAGGCAAGAAGATTCCGGACGCGGCCATTACCTTACTATGAAGGGATTGAAGCTCTTTATAATGAAGGTTTGTTTTTCATTTATTAATTTCAACATAAGTAATTTATTTTCTACTTAAATAACGAGTTTAATATTTACATGCAAGTTTTAAAATGAAATGATCTAAATTATTAGGAATCAATTTTTAAAATTGATACATTCGAACTTCACAAGTCCGGTCAACAGAAAAAAAAATGCAGTTGACAAATCCGGAAATTGTTGATGATAATTCAAAGAGTAATATCTCCAAACCAGATTTTAGAGCTCCGGAAAAAAAAATAACGAGAAAGATGATTTTCATGTGCATTTCACTTGATTCCAAGTTCCAACAGTGCCTCAAAATCAATAAAAGTTACGTGGCAAATATATAGTGTTTTGTTCTTTAAGGTGTTCTTTATTTGTAATACTATAAATAATTTAGCATTTTTTAACTCATAATTTTATATACTGAATATATAAATATTAGAATTGGACTATAAATAAGAATTTATTTTTTTAATATTACTGATTCACTCATGATTTTTTATCTTGGCCAGACTTGTTCTTCCTAATGTGTCAATTTTGAAATTATTTCAGAACTTAGCAATTTTAATCTTTTCAATCTGAAACTTCTATATATAGGTGGAAAAACTCCGAAATATAATATTGTGAACTTACCTGACTTTTATTTTGTAGGTTCTTCTGAACCAAATTCTATTGAACCAACAGCTATTGAACAAGATGACAAAAATGAAGAGAGCTCCAAACCCGTTGAACAGACTCCTACTCAAGATGACAAAAATGAGAACTCTACACTAAATGAACCAATTACTACTACTCAACAACATGGCAAAAATGAGAGAAGCTCAGAACAAACTGGACCAATTACTACTACTCAACAAGATGCTAAAAATGAGGAAGATTTCTCAATCGAAAGATGCATAGCAGAATACTATGAGCTTCCAGCAGAATCGAGGAAAAAGTTTGATTTTAAGCAAATTTGCAAGATTTTTGAGAATGAGCCCTTGCGTTATTATTTCCTCTCTATACCCAGGTCCAACATTGATTTTAGACAAGGCTTGCTCAACGCCAACATCACAAATTTTACGATAAAGAAAGGTTCATCCAACTTTTTATTTATTTATTATTTATTTACTTATTTATTTTTAGTATTATGTCTTTTATTATCTATTAACTGATGTCATGTCATATTATTTTTTTTATAAGATGGAAAAAATGAGGAAAATTTCTCAATCGAAAGATGCATAGCAGAATATTACGAGCTTCCAGCAGCAATGAGGGAAAATTTTGATTTTAAGCAAATTTTGGAGATTTTTGAAAATAAGCCCATGCGTTATTATTTCATGTCTATACCAAAGTCCAACATTGAGTTCAGGCAAGGCTTGCTCAGTGCCAACATCATAAATTATATGAGAAAGACAGGTTCATCCATCTTTTCGATATTTTGTTTTTTTGTATTATTTCTTTTGTATTATCTATTAATTGATGACATGTCGTATTATTTATTTATATTATTATAAGATGGCAAAAATGAGGAGGGCTCCAAACAAACGGAACCAATTACCTCTACTCAAAATGGCAAAAATGAGGAGAGCTCTAATAGACAAGCTGAACCAACTGCTACTCAAGATGGCAAAAATGAGGAAGATTTCTCAATCGAAAGATGTATAGCAGAATATTATGAACTGCCAGTAGAAATGAGGAAGATTTTTTATTTTAAGCAAATTGTGGAGATTTTTGAGAATGAACGCGTGCGAAAATATTTCATCTCTATAGCCAAGTCCAACATTGATTTGAGGCAAAGCTTCCTCAAATTAGGAGTCAAGATCATAGATTACATGAAAACCAAAGGTTCATCCATCTTTTTAGTTATCTAGTTTTTGTATTATATCCTTTTTTATTATCTACTAACTGATGTCATGTCGTACTATAATAATGTATATGCTTTTTAATTTTAGGTCTACTTATGGAAAAGAATAAGCTACGCCAACCAAATCTGCAGCCGTACCGGCAAGTCCAACAAATCCAGCAGTCGTACCAGCAACTCCAACAGATTCAGCAGCCTTTGTACCAACAGAACATGACGCACCTATTCCAACAACAGCAGATAATTCAACATATTCAACAACACCGCCAAATGATGTCACTATCAGTAGCGGTACCGAATGTACCAGCTGCTGCACCGGCAACCGTACCAGCGACATCAGTAGCGGTACAGAATGTACCAGCTGGACGAGCAATAGTACCAACTCAAGCAGCAACTTCTTCTTCTACCAGTTCTATGCTTGCTCAAATCCGAGGAGGATAATTTTCTTTTTTAAGTTTGAGAGTGAATAAATGTTTTCAATTACCCCTTTTATTAAGTTTTGGAGTGTGAATAAAATGTCTTTAGTTTTTCCTTTTTTAGTTTTAGAGTATGAATAAATGTTTTCAGTTTCCTCTTTTGAAGTTTCAGAGTATGAATAAATATGTCTTCAATTTCCAATTTTTAAGTTTTAGAGTATGAATAAATGTTTTCAATTTCTCTTTTTTTAGGTTTCAAAGCATGAATAAATACTTGTTTGAGATTTCCCTTTTGTTTGTGAACAGGCTTTTGAGAATTGGCTGGAGAATTAGTTTGTGAATGTGTTTGGAGAGTTAATATGAATCAGATTTAGTATGACTATATTTTTTTTTAGATTTAGTATGTATGCATGTGCCAAAAGAATATCATTTTTCTCATCCATAATCTTTTCTGTTCAGTCTTTAGATGTTTTAATACACGATATATATAAATATGTAAATATTAAAAAGCAAAGGTTATATTCTAAAGCTAAAATGATACACGATATGTATAAATATGTATATTTTAAAAAGCAAAGACTATTTTATATAAAGCTAAAATGATACATTACTGGAAGTTTAAATGATATATTTTAAAGCCAAGATAAGATTAGTCAAAATAATTGGCTCCATTGCATGTTCTTATTGATATGTTTATCGTGCATCTGATGGCTGGCATTATTGAGTCATTGAAGTTTTCACATTTCATTCATTTAGATCCATTTAAAGGTAGTAATCCATGAAAACGAAATCTTCATTTTCTGAAAAGAACTAAAAATAAACAAATAAAACTACAACAAAATGACATTTCTAGTTGTACCCATCTCAAACAAAAAGGATCATAAAATAGAACACAACTTGTTACACAAATAGGCAAATAATACATGAGACTACTCAACTCCTTTGCTAAAATACTAACTATTCTCTCTCTCTCTCTCTCTCTCTCTCTCTCTCTCTCTCTCTCTCTCAACCAATAGGAAAGCTCCACATCATCAAGAGTTGTAAATCTAATACGTCGTATCCAACAACGCATCCACAAGTCCGAAATTCAACGCCTACAAAATAATTTAAAAGAATAAATTTCAAGATTTCTCTTAAAATAAATTTAAAAGAGAAGTCAAATTAATTAAATAATTACTTCGCCAGCAGTGAAAAACTGATCTCTTTCGGTGTATTTCTGCACCTCCTCCAAACTCCGCCCCGTAAATGCAGAATACATCATGTCAATTCTCTACAATTCAAAAAATTTCAAAATCAAGTTATTTCTTGTATAAATGAAATATTTTAAAATATTTATAGCTTTTTCATGTGCTTACGTGGCGGTTTTGCATGCCGATATTCATTTGGTGATGTACCGTGTCGGTATCACCCTGACAAAAAAAAGTTACAAAACCACAATAAGATTAACATATAATATATAGGAAAATTTGCAAAAGAGCCCTTGCATCCCGGAATTGCAACAAAGTCATTGGGAATTGCAAAAAAGACCCTGCATTGTTACCAAAATTGCAAAAAGTCCCTACCATTTGTTACGAACTAATGCCATTTGTTTCTATTCTAATTGTTTAAAAAAATTCTTATTCTTGAAGTTTAGTAAGTCTCTCTCTATTAAAGTTAATTAGTACATCTCTCATCAAACCTCTCTCTCAGCCTCTCTATCACTCTTAAAGACTAGTTAGCTTCTCTTTGTATAAATCATGGAATTTGTACATAATGCAAATCATGCACATATGCAAACTAATTAATACTCTACAAAGTTTTTAACAAAAAAAAAGTACATATTAATTCTATTCTATATTTTGTTATACAAATGCATATTAATTAAAGGAAGCTGCATTAATTCCTCAAAAAATAAAAAAATAAATTAAAGCTGACACATTTTTGTGATAATTTATCTGTCCTTAAATATACAAAAAAGAATGATATTCATGTTGTAATTATTTGTTATTGAAATAGTATGCAATTTGTTAAACTCTTTTTGTAAATATCTATTAATTTTATATCTAATCAGCCGTAGGGTCTTTTTTGCAATTTCGCCAATACATGGGCTTCTTCCCAATTTCCAACAACACATGGGCTTTTTTCCATCCAACAACACAAATTTCTTTCTCACAATTTCCACCAACGCATATTTCTTTTCTGCAAGATTCCCTGATTAAAACATAATATTCTTATGTGAAAACAGAATATTGGGAGGGAGAAAAGGTACGCCGAATCCGGTAGAGGCTTGGTGGATCATGACTCGTGAGTTGGGCATTGCGTATCGCATCCCTTTCTCTCCTCCGGCCAATAGGATCGCTCCTTGACTCGCTACGGCTCCGAAAGCTATCGTGCCCACTTTCGGCTTTATCTGTTAAAAAATATATATATATATTAATTAATTAAAAAATAAATAATAATAATAATAATAATAATAATAATAATAATAATAATAATAATAATAGTAATGCTAGAAATATATAAGATGATAATATATAATAATACGAATATATAAAATAATAATATTACATAAATAATAATAGAAATAAATAATAATAAAAATATAATGCATAATAATAATAATAATAAGATATAATACTTATATATAAAATAATACGAAATTTGGACAAGAGTGCTTGCAAATGCCATCGTACCCACTATTGGCTTCATCTTTTTTCAAAAAAAAAAAAAATATTAAAAAAATAAATTAACCAATTAAACAGATAAAAATAATAATAATCATAAGAATAAGAATAATAATATATAATAACAATAATACTATTAATATATAAAATAATAAGAATATATACTAATAATGTATAAAATAATTACATTATTATCTAAAATAATGGGAAATTCGGACAAAAGTGCCTGCATGGACTAACGGGATTGACTAGATTTATTTCGTTTAGGAAAAGTTAATTAAAGTGATTACACTAATCAACAGTGTTCAATGTTAACTAATAGGCAGTCTATTTTGAGTTTCTACAGAATGTAGGGGCTTTTTTGTCATTTGCTTAATGAATGGGATTGTTTCGCAAATTTTCTTCAAATGTTTCAAACTTGATTATTGAAGGCATACTTATTACTTACCCATGTCATACAGTCATAAATGGCGAGAGTCGAATAAATGCTGCCTCCATTACAATTCAAATAAATCTACAAACCAAACCATAACACTCAAATCAACAAACAATTTTATCAAAAAAAAAAAAAAAAAACACAAATGGAGATCTCCATTTTTCAAACCAGAATGTCGGATTCTTCATCAATGGAGGCGAGAGTGAGGAGTTGAGATATGGCGCGTTGCGCGACTTGGGGACTGATAAATTCGCCGATGAAGATCGTGCGGTTTTGTAGTAAGATTGTGGGGAGATGCACCTGGCCCAATGGCGTCGCGACACTTGGCATTATCGGTGGGTTGTCGCCCTTGGCTGCTGTCACTGTCGTGCGTTTTACTCTGTTGTTCCTGTTGGTATGAATCGTTTTGTTTGTTTGTTTGTTTGTTTAATTTGGTGTAAAAGATGGGGAAATGGAAGGAAATTTATTAGGGCTTGAGGAATTGATATACGTTAAAGAGCTGTGACGGCGTGAGGATTTGTTGATGATCTTCGATCCTGAGCGGTAGAAATGAAATTGAGTTAGAAAATTGTATTGAATATGTAATAAAACGTCACAAAATTTGGTTCGGAAAAAGAGAAAATGTGAAAAGAAATATTTAAAATGGAATTTAGCGTGAGAAATCAAAATATTTCAAGTATCCGATATCTACGAAATAATAATTTAAATATTGGGTTTAGAGTGGAGAGTGTACCATTGAATTGGAGTAACCTGGAATTTCCAAGCTTGACATTGTATCTGAAAATAAAAGAAGTGAATAATCGTAATTCACCTTTTCCAGCGATTTAAGCAAAAAAACAACAACTAATACGAGTGCTAAATCAGCTCTGAAACCCCGTAATACCACACAAAATCATTGTTTGCACACACACGCAGACTGACCTGGGAGAGGAGAGAAATACTGGGGCGCGGAAAGTGGTGAGGAATGCTGAAGGGGCAATCGTCGCCATTGGAGAGCTTAGAGGCTGCTGCTGATGGCTGGAGAAGAAGCTCAGTGAAGCAACAAGGCGGAAAGGAAATGGTAGAGAAGGGGTTTTGGATTATATTTTATTTGGGCTTATATTGTTTGATTTGGGCCCAAATGAAAATTTAATTGATGATTGACTTAATAAGGTTTATATTTGGGCCGGGATTGTTTCTTCAGAAGTAATTATTCTTCCGTTCCATATTAGATGAGTATTTAAATAATTTATATCACTAATATTATGTATTATCACTTATCAGTTTATCACCATCAGTTTAATATTTTAATTGATATGTTGTCTTCAAAAATCAGTTTAAAATTTTCAGTTGAATTATCACCATTTTATTCTTCCCCAGTACTTTTATCAGATACAAAACTGTTGGGCAATAAGACTATTTTCTCAGTTTTCATGAACCACCAGCGTATATATCACCGCAATGGAAATTTCATGTTCCTTGGAACAAACATTTATTTATGGGAAGAGAAAGACAAGTCTCATATGTCTACTGCTCTCTAGAAAAAGGAAGAAAAGCTGGTGCATTTATCTCAATTCTTAAAAAAACTGGAGTGTCCGGCTTCCAGATATTCCTGTTTCACATGATCAAAGGAACATCTAAAATAAATGAAAGATTTACTCATGAGTTGTATTATAAGAAAAATATCCAGATATTCCTGTTTCACATGATCAAAGGAACATCAAAAATAAATGAAAGATTTACTCATGAGTTGTATTATAAGAAAAAAATTATAATGTATAAACATTGTTGCAAAGTTATAAATTTAAGAATCATAGAATTAGCTAGTAATGTATCTTTATTTTATAGATATGTATTGTTTTTTACGTATATTTTCAACTCAGCAATATTTATTTATTTATCTACAACAAATATAATATTTTTATTGTGATGCAGATTATTGAAATTAGCTATATTAACTTGTATAATTTTATAAACAAAAACAAATTGTCAGAATAATAATAAATCGGACTTTTTTTGTTTAAATAAAAGTTTATTCAGCATATCTTTAAAAATGAACATAATGGTAAAAAATCAATTGAGTTAATACTTCAAATAAATAAAAAATAGTTAGTCCTATAAAATATTCCGAAAATATAGGGTGATATTGAAAAAAAAATCAACGGAGTTGGCATAATATATGTTTTCATTTGATTAAAATAATGTGATATAAATAATTAGACATTCAATATCTCTTTGATTTTTTTTTAAATGATAAACGAGAGCCTACTAAAAACTTTCATTATTAATAATAAAAATATTTACATGATTCTTTCCAAATTACATTTTATGCAATTCAAAGCCTACATTTGAAAATAAAAAAAATAAAAAGAAAAGACCCGTGTCCTAAATATCTATCTCCATTTTCGCAATGCGGCTCAAACCGTTGAAAGGATTGTCACTGACGGTTGAGCTTCAGTACTAAAAGACCTCCCGTTCCGCCTGAAACTACAAGCAATTATGCCTCGATCTCTCTTGGCAAGTTCAAAATCGTTTCCGAATCTGATCAAAATTCTTGCTAAAAGACCTCTCTTCAATGTCCGAAATTCCAGGCAATTGGGCCTCGAAAACTAAAATGTAGTCGCAAAAATAGTTAAAACTCGAAGAATTAGAGTTATGTAGACTTGCTGCCGAATAAATAAGATTAGTCGGCTCACAAGAACGGGCGTAGACGTCGTCGGTTGGATTCGTCTACTTGAGCCAATGAAGCTCAGTACGCATGGTGTGCGCTTCTTAGCACACTCTCAATTTTGTGAACTGCCGCCTGACCCGTGCAGCACTGTCGCTGGACCGGTTTAGCATCGCCGTTGCCACTTGCTTTATGACTAGGGCTGTAAATGAGTTGGGGAAAATCCGTCCCCCGCGGAGATCCAACCCGAATGGGTCGGAGAATCCCCGATTAGTGGCCCTATGGGGATGGGTGATGGGGATGGGGAGAGATTTAGACCCGAGTTTGGATATGGGGCGGATATGAAGATCGATATCTCCAACCCACGGAGACCCGACACATATAAAAAGTTTTTTTTGAGTATTTGAATTATATCTAATTTTAGTATTTTTTTTTGTTGCACAAATAAAGAAAGTCAATATTTAATGATACAAATAAAAAAAATGCTATTTTTCAATTTCCATTGCATAAATAAAGAAACAATATTTTTCATGCCACAATAAAGAAATAATATTTTTCACAAATAAAGAAAGCCCTATTACTTCCTTATGTTAAAAACCGTTGAATTGTAGCGCCTCTACAACCCTTCTGAAAATTTCGTATGGTATCTTGAATGTTGAATGATATTTTTGAAAAATATTTTTTGTGACATTTTTTTTAATAAAATATGATTCTATTTTTTTTTTACTTGACGGGGATAGAGATCTCAGTGGAGTTGTGGATCCCCACGGGTTAGGGGATGAGGGGCAAAAAATCCCCACGAAGAAAACGGAGACGAATATGGGAAATCTCCAGGCATAAATGGGTTGGATGTGGAGAAGGCTATCCCTACCCCCGCCTCGCCCCATTTACAACCCTATTTATGGCGCTCTCCACCGCCCATCATCGGATTGAAACCATAGTCAGAGGTAGCCGAACCTCCAATGGTTGTCGGAACAAAACCCCAGAAAGTTTCCGTCAAGGTTGCCGCCAACAAAATTATTGAACAACCTGTGCCGTCAAGAGAGAACTACAGTGCGAGAGTACGTGTAAGGGTGCTAGGAACCACTCAGATCTGAATAGTCTTGCTTTCTCATTGAAGAGCAGCGTTTAGGGTTTCTCTCATAGAAGTTGAAACTTGAGTTTTGGGGAAGGAGGTCGTCGGGAATGGGAAGGGAGAGAGGAAATATGATCGTTTAGAAGGGAGAGGCGGAGAGGGGAGGGGGAGGTGGAGGCGGAGAGGAGAGGGGAGGAGGTGGGGAGTTGGCGGCTGGAGAATGGGGAGGTGGGGCGGGAGGTATGGGAGGGAGAGAGCAGGGCTAGAGTTTGAGTTAATGTGTACCATTTTTTATATTATTTAGTTATTGGATTTTTTTTTTTACTAAAAGATCTTCATTTCTTTCTTTTAGTTACTCGAGTTCAATTTTATGTATTTAGATTTTGTATTTCTTTCGTAGTTCATGTACTTGATTTTAGCTCACTATTATTATAATAATAATGTTACTACCACAAGTTGTAATTTGTTATTATTTTGAATTTTATTTCCCAACAGTTAAGTACGTGGAACTTAAAAAAAAAAGGCCAAATTTCATATATATCCCCTGCAAAATCTTATAATTTCATATATACTCCTATAAAAAATAAAATATCATCAATAGTCCTACAAAATCATTCAAATTTTCATGAATACCCCTACAAACCCACATATATATCATGAATATCCCTACAAAATTATTAAAATATCATGAATACTTTTGTCGTTAATTTTTTGTCAAAATTTATTAGTCAAATAACATCTATAATGATTGCATTATTATTAATTACTTTATTAAAAATATAAAATGATTATTATATACTATTTTTTTATTTTTTATTAATTTTTTAGAGAATTGTAATCTCAAACATATTCATCACGAAACTATCTTATATAAATATAGCTCAATATAAATCATTATCATATTTACACAGAGAACAACACGAAAAAAATAAAAAAAATAACATTATTCTTAATACTAAATATATCATAGGAGCATACATGATATGTAACTGATTTGTCGGGTTATTGATGATATTTCACCTTTTTTTTAGGAGTACACATAAAATTATGATATTTCGCAGAGGTACACCTCAAATGTGGCCTAAAAAAAAATATCATTGAACGGGATATTTCCAGTTTTTAAAAACGGAGGCAAAATATAACAAAAGAGGTATATATGAAATCGTCTATCTTGTCGACGTGTCCCACCAAAACACGCCTCTCCACCATTTCCTCTCTCACAACAAACACAGATCCCATCCGCCGTCCATTTCCCCCACGTCATCGATCCGCAGTTCCCAATCCAACGGCTGTCGCTCTCCTAAGCATCTAGAAAAACCAACCCCCGCACCTATTCTGTATATATCTCCGTGAACTCGGTCCAGACCGTATATGTAAACACCGAGTAGCAGTCCGTTCGAAAGTCAATATTGTCGCGTTATATAGAAACCTGTATGGAACAGGTGTTGTTTTAACGTAAGTGAGCTGCATGAATATTGAATGTTCGGAAAGGGAAAGATATTTTGAGAGCAGATTTATTATTTGGAGAGCAAGATTGCATGTCGAGAGCATTTTTACTGCATACTCTCAGCTCTCAAAATAAGAAATACGCTCTCAAAATATCATCTCCCATTCAGCAAGAATAAAAGATTATAATTTATGAAAGAAATGTGAAGTGAGTCTATTCAGTAAATTGATGTACTGCCTCGGCAGGCAAGATCCGGTCTGATGACCGGTTCGAGGATGGAGCTGAACCGGACCAAAGAAAACCGGCAGAATATCCAGGTTTTTATTAAATTTTCATTAAATAATAAAATTAAACTCGTCCCAATTAGATAGAAGAACGAAAATAAAAGGAGCGAAAAACAGAGAAGAGAGAGAAAACAAAGACAGAACAAAGCAATACACAAAACTCATAATACAAACAGAGAGAAGAAGAAAAGAAAAAAACCCAGCAACAAAATCAAGAGAAAAAACCCTTAAAATTTGTAAAAAATCACTCGGAATTCGAACGGCGAGATTGAATCTCACACGAAGAATTGAATTTGATTTACTCTCCAATCGGTTAAGTAAACTAAACTAATCAGTAGAGAGAATCATACGTATTCGTACTTCGGAGTATAATAATACGGTACAATCAATGGATGAAGCGTGGGAGAGGGCAGTGGAGGCGGCAGTACGCGGCGGCGGAGGACCGCCGGCGCCGGCGCCGCCAGAGGGATCCTCGGCGGAGGCGGCCTCTTCATCTTCCTCCTCTCCGCCGAGAAGCCTCACACTCGACGGAGTCATCAAATGCCTTCACGGGCGACTCCCTTCTCCAGAAATCTTGGAGCGGTACCAAACCATTGAGCACCTGTCCGTTGCTAACATAGGCGTGTCTTCCCTCGAAGGGTTTCCTAAATTGCGGAACTTGACCCGGTTGATCTTGTCGGATAACCGGATCTCGACGGGCCTTGAGCATCTGGTGCAAGCGGGTCTGGATTCGCTCCGAGATCTCGATTTGTCCAATAATCGGATCGGTACCGTTGAAGATCTCGCTCCGTTGGCCCGGCTGAGACTTGTTTCTCTAGATCTGTACGAGTGTCCGGTGACCAGACTGAAGGATTACAGATCGCGGGTTTTCGGTCTGATTCGGAGCTTGAAATATTTAGATAAAATGGACGCGGATGAGAACGAAAGACCTGAATCCGATGAGGAAGAAGAGGACGACGAAGAGGAACAAGAGGAGGAGGAGGAAGACGATGAAGAGGACCCGGGCAGCGGTGAAGTCGATGGGGAGGAGCCGGCCAACGGATCCGTACCCGCCATGGCTAACGGAAACGGTCTCGGAGTGATTCTCGACGGAGGCGAGGACGAGAGCGAGGACGAAGAAGAAGGGGTGGAGATGGTGAACGGATCGGAGCCCGGGATGGCTAACGGGTTCCGAGTCGTGCCGGTTCGAGCCGACGAAGAACTAGATGAAGATGACTCAGAAGAAGAAGTGGATCTAGGTGAGGAGATAGACGAAGAAGAGGAGGAAGAAGAAGAGGAGGATGTGGTGGAGGTTCTTGATGTCTCCGACGATGAGGAGGAGGAGGTGGAGGAGGAGGAAGGGGATGAGGGGGAGGAGATGGACGACGGAGATGGAGGGGAGATCGACGGACATGAGAGAGGCGAGGAGGAAGATGAAGATGAGAACGGAGAGATTGGAGAGGAGGAGATGACGGAAGGGTTGGTGAGGAATGGAAATGGGTATGAGGAGCTTGATGATCGGGGCGGGTTTGAGGAGGAGGGCGATGGTGAAGAAGAAGATGAAGATGATGAGGTATAATCTTTTTTATTATTTTTTATTTTTTGGGCTAGTGTATTTTTTATGTTTGAAGTGGTAATTAGTGTTGGTAGATTTTTGTTAGGGTATAATTTAGGTGACTAGTAAAAAGGGTGATTTTGAGTGACTTGTGTTTTTTGGTAGGAAAAAAAAATTTACGGTCGTATTTACCTATTTACCCCTGATAATTTTGGTAGGTAACCTAAAAAAATTGTTTACCAAGGCCATTTACAAAATAATTGACTTTTTTGAGTACAAATGAAAATACAAAAATATCTCAGGGTTTATGTGTCATGTTTTCTTCTAGTTGATTGTGTGTGTAGGTTTCTTTTAGTACAACTTTTGTTCTAGTTCAAGTTTAAATTTCTTTAGTAGTTTCTGCCTCTTGTTCAAGTTGGGATTCTTTAGGAGCATGCTATATTGTTTGTTTTCTGTAGCTTATGATCATCATTAGGTTCAATTTCTCTTGGTATTGCACATATTATGTATAATAATTCATTTGATTTTTGCATTGACTTTCTATATATATTTTTAATTTGTTTATAAACTAGTACTTTATTCATTTATATTATATATTTTTTGCATTTTCCATCATTATACTTTAATAGTTATCACCAAATTAATTTCAATATTTTCTATTATTTTCCTACCATATTAATATACTAATTTTCCAATCCATTTTTACATAATTCTCAGGACGAGGATACAGGAACGGACTACCACGTGCAAATCTCTCAGCAGCCAGACGAGACAGTTGAAAGTGATTTCGATCCGAACGAAATCGATGATGAAGATGAAGAAGCCGATGAAATCGATCAGGCTGACGATAATGATCAGCCTGAACCCTCATCCAAAAGAAAACGCGACGATAATAATCAGTCTGATGGTAGTGATGATGATGATGGAGATGACGATGATGATGTGGACGATTTGAGGGCCGTTAGATCTAGACGTTAGTATTTATGAAATCTTCTAGAGAGATGGTGGAAAAATGGTGGGTTTTTTTATTTTCTCCTTTTTTTCCCTCCCTTTTTTCTTTGTTTAAGTTTCTTGAATGAGAACAAGCATGGAGGTTTTTAAGGGTTTGGAGGGAAGTATGAACACTAGTTTGTTAAACATGTTCCCTCTCTTTTTTTTAAATGGTAGTTAGTTATTAGGCCTTTCAGAATTTTCAAAATTTTGAATTTCTGTTATGTTTCTTGGAAGTATGGAATGAATAGAGTTAGTTTTTGAGTGAGATTTCCCTCCATATGTAAGAGGAGGGAAATGAAGAAGATTCAAAGGGGCAACTAGCCGTTGGTCTTGAGTAAACTCAAGTGCCATCCCGGTTCTTTTTGAAATTTTGAATTTTTAAAAAATTATCCGTGCTAGTAAAATGTTTTTCCAATGAAAAAAAAAAGATGCCTTGAGCTTTGTTGCGCTGAGTTTTGAGACTCGTGAGATGGAGCAATAATATGCTTGTTTCTTTGGAGAGTGTTGTATTGGTCTGAGATTTGGTGGGGGGGTACAATTTGCAGGTGCACATAGCATTTCTCTCACTGCTTTTAAGTACTTACTATAAGAAATGAAATATTTGGTTTCCCTAATATATTAATCTGTGATATTTATAAACTTTCGTTCTTAATGTGTATACTTTTTAGTGTCATATCACCAACCAATAAATCACCGCCACGTATGCCCTGTATTTTTATTTCTCAATAATTAAATGGCAAATAAAAAAAAATGGGTACGCCCACCATCCGGTAAACTTACCACTTACCCCTCTTCAGAACATCATTATCATTAAAAACCACGTGTCACGCCATTATTGGCTATTCAATAGGTGCGTTCACCTACTATTTTCATGACCTATTTAATTTTTTTTGCGTACATATTTAATCGCCCCTTATTTGTTTCTTAACTTTCGATGAAACCATCTCAGTGAGTGAGGAGATATAATTGGGGACAGTATTTTGCGTTGTGTAAAACATTTTGTGAATTAAAAAAAGGTATACAGAGACTAAATAAGGTTCGCTTTCATTGGCTTTATTCGCTGTCTGCTGCGTCAGCTCCTACATCAGATCGTCTCGCGTTGGACCCTCTGTCCCCGAATGCGTTGCTAAACGTGTAGCGAGTCACATACGTTTATGATAGACTGGGAGATTTACTTTTTGGGCCTAGGTTTATAGAGAGTTAATTGGGCGTAGTTGACGAAGGAGGTCTTAATTGGGCTTATATATATATATAACATCATACTAAAGGTCTTAATTGGGCTTAGATATATATATATATAACATCATACTAAACTATGTGGACCTTGTTTACAAACAAAAGGGGAACAATAATAAGTAATAACAGTTCAGTCCTCAAAAGAAATCTAATGATGATATGACAAATAACATTTGTAAGGTTCCCTTTTGCAAGCACAAGTAACATTTTTTTACTTGACAAACAACAACTCTATCATTAATTCTAGACACAAAAACAAATATGACAAATAACACTTGTATCTCTTCACTACTAGACTCAAATCAACTCTTATTAATTCCTCAGACAACAAGTTTGTCAAAAACCCTCAAAGCAAGAACAAAACACCCAAAGAAAAATAAAATTGGAGGTCTCCAGCTCACAGCAAGGAAACGGATGGGTCGAGTTGCGTGGACATGATCACATAGGCCTTGTAAAGCACCCAGGGCTTGCCTCCAGTGCGATGGTTCCCATTGTGCTTGCAAAAGTACTTGAGCTGCTTCAAGTTGCAAAACCCTAGCATCTGGCCGAGGAAGAGGAACAGCCAGTTCACGTCCCGCTTCTTGTCGGCCATGACCGGCCTGAGATAGCCTGTCTGGCTGCAGGCTGAGCAGGCCGGCATGCGAGGGTGAAGCCAGGCATCTGGGGCTCGCGAGTACATTTTCACGTGGTTTGTTGTGAGAAAGGATTTTATTTCCTCGAATTTCTCCTTTATGTCGTACGATATTACCTAATGTAAATGTGAAGGTAATTAGTTTATGATATGCATAATCTAGAGTTGAGCTTATGATATATATTACATGATGTAGATGTTGATGATGTTAATTTAGTAGTTTGTTTGTGGTTTAAATGTTGATTATAAAATGTAGATGTTGTTGTGATGATGTTAACTTTTAATTAGTATGTGTATGATTTGAATGTTTTTCTTCTGATACAAAATGTTGTTGATGACCTTTAACTTCTTACATTATTTATAGTTTTGTGCTGATAATGTTAATTTATTAGTTTGTTTATATATACTGGTGCATTACTACTACGAAGAAAGTCTATTAAGTGACATTTCTTGAATCTGCGTACTAATCTTGAACATTTCTTTATCCATTTCTTGAAAGATCAACATTTTAACACCAACACTTTCTAAAAGAAGAAGTAGAAAAGAAAAAAAATCATTTCGTACGAAGAATAATCTTATACTTACCAGTCGGGCCTCGCACTTCTGGCATTTGACTTCTCCACTCACTGTACGAATCCCCTCACCAAGAAGATGCTCAAGACTGTGAACCATGGCCCGCTTGTCAGTCGCCCAGTGGTACGGCGGCTGTACCGTCAGCTTCTTTCCCGGTCTCGGTCCCTGGTACGGATTCTTCCTTGCACGAGATGCCGTACCAGTGTGGATTGGTACAGATGATTCTTGGTTGAACACAGGTGGTGTGATGAGCGATTCTGATTGGTTGAAGAGCTGAGAGGAAAGCGGGCTGTTTCTTGGATGGAGAGAGATGGATTCTTGGTTGGAGGAGAAGGAGGATTCAGGCGGGTGAGGGAGGGGCGGAGTGAGGTGGAGGAAGGAGGAGGAGGAGGAGGAGGAAGGGGAGGAGGTGGGCGCGGTTTGGGGAGGAGAAGAAGGAGAGGATCTCTGACAAGGGAAGGAGAGGGAGAGGAGAGTCAAGGTCTGGTCTTGATCTGTCGCCATTATTGGTGTAAGAGAGGATAGAATGAAGGTGAGTGAGTTGGTTATTTGAAGGTAATGGAATGGCGAGTTTGAGTTCTTGTAATGTTTGAGCTCGTGGGTTCTAAGTTCTAACTGATTCTTGCGCTTTCTTTGTTCTCTTGCACTCTCTAGTTTTCTAGTACTGGAGGTGTTTGTTTGTTTTAGGAATAAAAGAAGTGTTGAGAAGAAATGAATATCTCTAGTGTCTGAGAGAATGGAGAGGAAAGGCTTGGTTGGAGAAGACCGTTATTGCCCTGTTCTGGAAGGAAATGCAAGGTTTAGTACCCACTACAACGATTGAATTGAAGTGAACAAATGCTTCAAGCAAAAAGAAAGGAAAAAGAAATTTGAACAATGCTATCTAAGAAATAGATGGATTATCTTGTTTTTTTTACTATTAAGACGCAATATTTGGATGTCTTTAATATAGACTAATTATGCAAGAATTGATGATGATTTGTACTTTGTAGTTTAGTTTCAGGTTCAATTTCACTGTCATTTTTTATTTATTAAATTATTGTAGGTATGTTTATATTATTACCAGCATGTTAAAACAAATGCAGGTATTTAAAAAAATATAAAAAAATACACTATGCAAAAAAAAATATATTAAAAATGATTTATTACGCATGCAAAAAATATATGTTAATATATAATAAAAATATATTAGATAGATTAAAAAATATGTATAGATATCTAAATATATTACAAGAATATATTTAAGTATCAATATATATTTTGTAAGACAAACTGAGGTGTTAATCTCAAAAAAAAAAAAAGAAAAAAAAAAAGACAAACTATTGTGTCTGAACCTTGAGTGGGCTGGACTGGGACTATGTTATGCTGGGCCTATCTTTTGTTGAATTTGAAATTGGCCTAAAAATGTTCAAAAGATAATATGACTAAACAGAACAATCAATTCAATATTTCTCCACACAATACGCAAGCTTTACAAGTCTGAGTCCTCAAAATCAAATCACGTGCATTAATTCGGCTTAATATTTCTACCAAAAATATAATTACTCTTTTCTAAAAAACAGCTAAATTAAAAATAAATCTGGAAAGACGACATGATTGATCAATTTCAAAACATAACGATATACTTATTTTTCTGCTTTTCAATATACATTTCTTTTATATACTATTTTTATTATTCTACATATATATTATTTATTACCTCTAAATTTTTTTTATACTATTTATTATTCCATCCTGCACCATCAGGTCAATCAAAAGTACTGATGCTCAAATAGACAAATAAAAACTCACAGATATTTCTGACCCAAGAAGAATCCAACAAAGATAAACACGAACATAAATATAATATATTGGGAGGTGATATTTTGAGAGCGTATTTACTATTTCGAGAGCGGAGACTATAATAAAAGTGCTCTCGAAATGTATTCTCGCTCTCAAAACAAAAAATATGCTCTCAAAATATCACTTCCCTTATTATTGGGAGGTGATATTGTGAGAGCGTATTTCCTATTTCGAGAGCTGAGAGTATATAATAAAAGTGCTCTCGAAATGTATTCTCGCTCTCAAAACAAAAAATATGCTCTCAAAATATCACTTCCCTTATTATTGGGAGGTGATATTGTGAGAGCGTATTTCCTATTTCGAGAGCTCGAAATGTATAATCGCTCTCAAAACAAAATATATGCTCTCAAAATATCAATTCCCTTTTTATATATTCACTCGCACAAACTAGAAAAAGACTTACAAAATCTCTCCGAATCAAGCAAGAATGGGAGTGGTAATCCTCGACGGATCGACGGTGAAGAGCTTCGTCGCCGACGAGGCGGCCTTCGCGCGTGGCGTCGACGAGCGGTTCGCGGCGCTGGATCTCAACGGCGACGGGGTGCTCTCGCGCGCCGAGCTCCGCAAGGCGCTGGAGACCTTCCGCCTCCTCGAGTCCCACTTCGGCGCCGAGGTCGTCTCCCCGCCTGCGCAGGTCTCTGCTCTGTACGATTCGATCTTCGAGCAGTTTGATACTGACCATAGCGGCTCCATCGACAGGTTTGAAATCCTTGAATTGATACTTGGATTGTTGTTTTGTGATGTTGGTTCTTCATCTTTTTTGTGATTATTAGAGAATAGGCGGTGAACAGTGAATTTTGCATATGGTAATGTTGAAATTTGAGCTCAATTGAAAGCAATTTTGAGCAAATTTTCTTTGTTACAACAGGAATGAGTTTAAGGAGGAAATGAAGAGGATAATGCTGGCCATTGCAGAAGGGCTGGGATCGTCTCCGGTTCAGATGGTGGTTGAAGAAGATGAAGACAGTTTGCTTCAGAGGGCTGTGGATCTTGAAGCTGAGAAAATTGCAAGCATTACTAGCAAGAAAGAAGATGATGTGAAGAAAGAATAATGAGTGGCTGGTTGATGAGATTGTTTGTTTGAGATCTCTTTTTGTATTTTGAATAAATGAATGAAGTAATTTGTTGTTTATGTTTTCTTTATTGATGTTGAGATAAATAATTTAACTTAAAAATGATGTAAAATAAATTATTTGTGCAGTTTGGCATGTATTATTGTATTAACACCTTAAATATATCTTCTCCGGGAAATTGAACGCATGTTCACCAGGGAAAACATTTCAAATAAAATTTTGATGTAAATTAAATAATTTACCTCAAGATGTAGAAGGAATAATTTGTGCAGTTTAGCATGTATTATTGTATTAACACCTTAAAAATATCATTGAGAATTGTTTTTCCCCGGAACTGATACAAAACTCAAAATATCATATTTGTCATTACAAAAACTTAAATATCATATTTGTCATTGTAAAAACTTAAAAATATCATATATGTCATTACAAAATCTTAATATCATAATTGCCATTACAAAAACTTAATATATCAAACTACCCTCTTGTTTTTCACCTATTGATAAACGATTAGTAAATAATTTGATAAAAATCAAGTTTCATATTTTCCAAAACTTGTTTTTATCAAGGACTCGTTGTTTGAAAAAAATTCCATGGACTGTTCTCATTTTTTCTAAATTTTTTGGTGGGTATGGAAGATGCGCCCATTAATTTAATTTAATTTAATTTACATGTAGAAACTAAAAAGGAATTTTGAAGTTAGGATGAGTAATGTTCCAGGCTTGCCCCACTCTTGCTTTAGATTCCATCCTGCTGGCTGTCAAACAAAAAAAAGAAAAAGAAAATATTCAATAAAAACAATTTAAAAGATAAATTACTTAATTTTCAAATCAAATGGAGCATTAAAGGTGACGAGTTTGACATCTTTAATTAATCAGTTTTTGAAATAAAGATAAGTAAAAGAAGGAATTAAACTAAAATTTACTCAACAAAATTATCTCACTAAAGAATTTTGAGTAAATTTTCTTAAACACCAAAGAGGGAGAGATCTGAATTTTTGCCTTCAATTTTACTTTTTCAAATTCCACAATAATTGTACAGATTTAGTCGGCTGTAAAAATCTCTGTTTCTGACTATAAGCTCTGGGCCCAACATGGCCTGTATACATCCGGCCCATTTCTCATCTGCCAAAAACCGAGAATTCAATTCCAGATTACAATAAAATGAAAGAACTCAATTCCCAGTTTTTAGAAACCAAAATAATCAATACAACACACCTTCTCTCTTTCTTTCTTTACTCTCTCAGCTCTGTTATTACCACTGGAAAGAAGCTCAGAGCTTCTCCTTCTCTCCCTTTCTTTCTCCTTCCCCAACAGCCTCTAATTACGTAAACCCTGAAAGCTCCATCTTCTGTTCGAACTTCCTTCCGTTAGTTGATTTCGCTCGGCGTTAATGGCGTCTGGAAAGAGGGAGAACGAGGCGGCTGCTAATGGCCTGCCTGATCAGAAAGAACAGGTTTCTGATTCTCATTTTTTTGGCAATTGGTTGGCAATATTTTTATGATTAAGATCATTTAACAGCTGATTAAAGACTTGATTTTTATTTTCATGTTGTTTCTGCCTCTAATAAATAATAGACGAACTTTCAATCAGCTCAAATTGGGCACCAGATTAATCAAATCAAAGGAAGAAAATCCTCAAAAATAGATCTTCTAAATTCAATTAAATTGATGATCTAGTTCAGTACCATCATTGGAAGTCTAGAACCCTAATTTTCCTCCTAAATGCTTCCATACCCAATATTAACATCCAATTAACATTCATCATTTTCATCAATTTTGAAGGTCAATACAGCGGCTCTCCAGTACCAAAACCAAAGATTGGTGCAACAACTGGAGGCCCAAAAGGCCGAGACTCACGCTTTGGAAGGGAAGTTCAAGGAGCTGAGAGACATGCAGATTTCTTACGACTCTGCCCTCATTTCAGTCAACAGAATCTGGAATCAGGTATTTCGTTTTCCGGTATTTTCAAATCCCGCACTTCAATTGAATTTGTGTTACTGTCTGTGTAATATTTACGATTTTGGTGCGTTATGTTTCTCATTTATTTTTATTTTTAATGTTTAGTTGGTTGATGATTTGGTGCTTCTTGGAATCCGTACCGGCCAGGGATTGAATTTCTTGCCAAACCTAGACCATGAAGAATTATCCACACGTACTATTTATTTATTTTATTTATTTGAATATTTATTTATGTATTTTTATAAATTTCTGTTCATAGTGTTTTCCATTTATTTTGTTGTAGATGAATTTGAGGCATGTCCTTCTGAAGAAATATTTCTCTTGAGGCTTTTGAAATCAGGGCCAGTTGATAAAAAACTATTGAGCGAACCTGGAAAATTTGCAAAAGAGTCCCTGAATTTGCATTATTCGATTATTATGGACATTATGAAAAATTTGCAAGAGAATATAAATGTGCTTTGGTCCAGAAATGATTGCTTAAAATCCGCTCTAGACTCTAAACTATCACAAGAAGGTAACTAATTAATTTATTGTTATTTATTATCCACATTTTATTTGTTTGTTTGTTCTGTTAATTTGTATTTATTTATTTACTTACTTATTTATTAATTAATTAATTTACTTATTTATTTATATTTGTTTAATTTTTAGATGCTGTTGTACAGCTGGAAAATCACAATGAGTATATTCAACAAGTGGTTAAAAATATGAACAAGGCGATAGAAACTCTTCATGAAAAGCACAGAAATTATACAGATGAATTGGGAGCTAATTCTGAAATTAATTTAAGAGAGAAATCTGAAATTAAGCAGCTTAAAGGTAAACAGATTGATATTTATTTTTCAAATTTGAATTTTTTAGAGGGTTAAATTTCTAATTTTTGAAATTAAATTAAAACAGGAGATTTGGAGGAGAGTATGGCTGAGCTAGAAGAGAGCAGGAGAAAATTAGCAATTTTACAAATGCAAAGAAACGGTTCATCTTTATTAAATAATAATAATTTAAATTCTCAATTTCCAAATTTGGCAAATGGAAACAATTTGGGAGAGAGAGAAATGTGTTTAGATAATAATATTGGTAATAATCATGGTAATAATAATAATACATCGATGAATTGGCAAGAGCTCAAAGAAGCTGTTGAGGAAGCTAAGGTAATCTTTGAAATTCAATTTTTAGGTTTGTTTTTTTTGAGAGAATTTTGATGTTTACGCTTCCAGAACTTCAAAATATCATATTTTACCCTCTGAAAAAGAAAATATCAAAGTTACCCTTCTAAAACTCAAATATGTACAAATTTATCCTTCCAAATTCCAAAATTTATCCTTCCAAATTCCAATATATTAGGTTTTATATTTTTATAGGGGTAAAAAGGATATATATTACATTTTGAAATGGTAAATTTGATATTTGCATTTTTAGAGGGGTAAAAAACTAAATAGGATACATATTACATTTTAAAACAGTACATTTGATATTTGCATTTTTAGAGGGGTAAAAAACTAAATAGGATACATATTACATTTTAAAACAGTACATTTGATATTTGTATATTTAGAGGGGTCTTGGAAGAGTAAATATTAAATTTCCCCTTCTTTTTGATGCATTTATTTTAACTTTTATTATATTTTTAATATTTAAAATTATTTTTTCAGAATTTGGCAACAAACCGTCTTTTTGAGCTGCACGAGGCCCAAGAAGATAATTTAATCCTATCTAAGAAATTAGAAGATTTTCAAGTTAGTGCAATTAAATTACAAGATTACCTCTTATTTTCTATCAATTTTCAACCTGAACTATTGTATAATTTTTATTTTTATTTTTTAGGAGCAATTGAAGGATGACAAATACGTGACATCATCAAAACTGTATATTCTTCTAGAAGATCGCTTGAGGCATATTAATGTGGAGCTGGAAAAATACAAGGGATTATTCAACTCTATGCAGGTAATTTATTTAATTAAAATTATAATATAATCCAGCACGTTTGCATATTTACCCCTGATAAGTTTTATTTTTTAAAATTACCCTTGGTTCATATTCTAATCAAAGTGAAAAGTTTATTTTCTTGGGTATCCTGTTTTCTCAGGGGCATATATGCAAAAATTCCTTCTTAATTTTTATTTACTTTATAACTATGAGTATTTTACGGAATATTTTAGACAGAGAGAATCCAACTAGTGCAAATAGAGAGAGAACTGAATGCAAAATCAGAATTTTACGACAATCTCAAAGCATCCATTACTAATTACGAGTCAAAAATCGAGGATTCAGAGCATCAGATTAAGAAATTCATTTCAGAAAAAAACGAACTGGAGATGAAACTGGAGGAAACCTTACAGGACTCAGGTAGATAATGCTATTATTATTTTGCCTTCTTTTCCTTATTATATTATTATTTTTATAATTGTTATTTTATTTTATTTTTTGAAGGGAAAAAGGATTTTAAGGAGGAGATAAATGTGATGGCTGTGGCTCTGACTAAAGAAATGGAAATGATGGAAAATCAGTTAAATAGATATAAATCTGCCGCTTCTGAGACTCAGTTTTTGAGGGAAAAATCGGAGTATTTGAGAAATTTATTATCTCAAAAGGTATAAAAATAGTTAGTAATATTTATATATTTTTTAAAATATATAAGTAATTGATTGGCATGTTTGATTTGTTTTGGTTTTAGGTTGATGAGCATAAGAATCTATCTCATTTATGCAATGAGAAGGAAATTGAGCTCAAGTCACTCAGAATAATGGTATGTTATATAAATAATATTCTTTTTTTAAAGGATTTATGCGATATATTATTTTTTATTTAATTTTTAGGTAGAGAATTTGGAGAAGCAAAAGCTGGAGTTACAAACAATTCTAGACATGTACAACAACGAATCATCTTCTTCTGAATCTAGGTATATTTATAATTAATAAAAATTAAAAAATATATTATACTGTCCACATTTTGGGCCTGAATATTATTATTATTATTATTTCATTTATTATTTCATAATTAATAAAAATTAAAAAATACATTATACTGTCCACATTTTGGGCCTGAATATTATTATTATTATTATTTCATAATTAATAAAAATTAAAAAATAAATTATATTGTCCACATTTTGGGCCTGAATATTATTATTATTTTATTTATTATTTCGTAGTTAATAAAAATTAAAAAATAAATTACATTGTGCACATTTTGGGCCTTTATTATTTCTTATTTATTTTAATTTTAGGAAAATAGAGGAGGTGAGAGAATCAGAAGAGAGAGGAAATAAACAGGCGGAAATATTAAAACAGGATTCGGAAGAACATAATCTTGAATTGCGCGTAAAAGCCGCAAATGAAGCTGAGTCAGCGTGCAAATTACGACTTTCCATTGCTGAGTCTGAAATTCATGATTTGAGGACTCAGTTAGATTCTTCTGAAAGGTATTTATTTTATTTTATTTTATTATTTAGATTTATTTTTCATTATTTGTTTATTTGTTTGTTTGTTTGTTTGTTTGTTTGTTTGGTAGAGATGTGATGGAATTGAGAGAGGCGATAAGAATCAAAGATGCTGAAGGAGAATCTTATATTTCTGAAATTGAGGTTATTTAACTTGAATAAATTGCAAATACATGTAAAATTGTCAAAAAAAATGTATTATTTTATTTTATTAATATATCTTTTTTTTATGTACAGACAATTGGGCAAGCATATGAAGACATGCAAACACAAAACCAGCATTTAATACAACAAGTTGCCAATAGAGATGATTATAACATCAAGGTTTGTTACATATTCATAATTTCATATCCAATTTAATTCCAGTTAATAATTAAAAAAATAATGTTTATTATTTTTTAAATACAGTTAGTATCAGAAAGTGTGAAAATGAAGCAGACTCAAAGCTCTCTTCTTGCAGAAAAGCAATTATTAATCAAACAATTCCAACAAGTTAATTCTTTGCTTGATCCATTCAAATCCAAATTATCGCGCGGCGAAGACCAGGTGATTTTACATTTTCACCCCTCATATTTCTTTCTTGGGAAATTTGCAAAAAACCCCCTGCAATGATTGAAATTGCAAAAATCCCCACTATTCTTAGAAAAATAACAAAATAGTCCGTAAAAAACTAACACCATTAGTTGACATATCTTAATTATTTGTTTTTTTGTAAATTTCATTAATGTAGGTGTTTTTTTTGCAATTTTCAATAATATATGTTTTTTTTGCAATTTTCAACAGGTGGGGGGGGCTTCATTGCAATTTAGACATAAGAGAGTGACTTTTTGGCTAATTTTCCTTTCCTTTTTTAACCATTAAGTGAAATAATAAAAATTTCTTTTTTGTTTGGTAGATCAAATCGTACATGATTCAAGCGATTAAAAATTCGTCAGAAAATAAACATTTGGCGATTAATTTAGAGAGAAGTTTGTCAGAATTATCAGATGCAGAGAGAGAAACTAAATGGCTGAGATGCTTTGTGGGGTCCACTCACAAAGAATTTGACGAAAATAATAAAAAAATCAGAGGGCTAAAATTAGAACTGGAACAAGAAAGGTAGTTAAATTACGTAATTACCACTTCATTTTTGAATATTATTAGGATATCTATATGTGAGTAGTTTGAATTTTTTGTTTTTTTGGATTAGAAATGATAGGAACAATTACTTAATTACCCTCTCATTTTTAAGTATTACGATATTATAGAGTAATTTGAATTTTTTTGTTCATTTTTTTTGGATTAGAAATGATAGTAACAATTACTTAATTGCTCTCTCATTTTTAAATATCAAGATATTATAAGTGAGTTAGTTTGAATTTATTTTTTATCTTTTATTTTTTTTGGATTAGAAATGATAGGAAAAAGTTGGAGGATGAGCTGGCGGAAGTAAAAGGCGAATTGAAAGAATTAAATTCAGAGACTGAAGAAAGTACAATTAAAAAATTAGACGATGAAATTAAAGAATGTAAAGCGATTCTTAAATGCGGTGTTTGTTTTGATCGCCCCAAAGAGGTAATTAATTATAAATCACCTTAATTAATTATTTTCTATGTTTATTTATTTTGTTCCAAATATCTCATTTCTGTTGATTTATTAATTGGGAAATTTGCAAAAAAACCCTGCATTACTGCCCTACTTAAAGGAAAACTTCATTACACCGTTAATTAGAAGCTACCACTGTTGCTTTTACACTCAAATTATTTGAACAAAAAACGTTTATTAAAGATTAATTAACATATCTTTATTTGTTTACTTAATTAATTTTTATTTTATTTTGTGAAGGTGGTGATAACGAAATGTTTTCATTTATTTTGCTCTGCGTGTATACAAAGAAATCTTGAGATCCGACACAGAAAATGCCCCGGTTGTGGAACCCCCTTTGGTCAAAATGACGTAAGAGAAGTCAAAATTTGATAATTTTTTTCATTTTTTTCCGCCTAGTTATAATGTATAATATTTGTATTATTGCTATTATTATTACTTTTGTATACTACTATGATGTTGCTAATTTCAAACGTTTTCACGACCGGACTTTTGACATGGATGCCTGTATAAAGAAATTTGTTTTATTTAGAGGGACTAACGTGAATACTACAGTATGCGGTTTTTTTGTAAATATTTAAAAATGTTGGGAAGTTTATGAAAAACTTAACCTGAAGGAAAGTCATCTCAAACAGGCTAAAGTAATTGCATCACCAAGATAAATGGGATGCTAACAACCTTTGCCAATCTATTATGGACTAATTTAAACCAAAAAATGTACTTCTCTAAAAACAGATTCTTCACCCAGAATCTTTATTTCCTCTGTATTTTTGCATCGCACTAATCCTTTTTTCACTTTGTTTTAAAATGAATAATTAACAAATACTAAATAAAAAAAAAAATTTGATGCATTTTAACAAACACACTCCTTGCATTAATGTTTTAAAAATCCTCCCAAGTCCTTTACAAGGCAATACATTACAACATAATAATTCCTATATCAACAACACAAATCAATTTCTATACAAACAATCATAATCAATCACCAATTCTATATCCAACCCAACGAACCATGCAATAAAATGAAATAAAACACATATTTCTATTAAAAAAAATCATACCCATAGATTGGACAACTTTTCTTATGATCTCTGCATGTAGTAAAGTATTTGATAAAAAGTTAAAACTTTTGCATTTCTAATTTATAAATCCATTTCTTAAAACAGAAGCACCCAAAAGATCTGTATTATTTCCTTAAGAAAACTGAATTTTTCCCTAAAAATCAATTACTGACCAATTCAAGCTTTCCCTGCGGCTTTTTACTTTTTTATTTATCAAATTTACCTTTTCTTCATTTCTTGGGCAAAATGGTGTTCATTCGGTTCGGTTTATTCGGTTTCCGAACTGAACCGGTCAATTTCGGTTAGTTCGGTTCGGTTCTTTGGTCAATTCGGTTTGGTTCGGTTTTAAAATTTAAGTTGTTCGGTGAAACCGGTTCGGTTTGGTTTTGGTTATCAAAAACCGAATAAACCGAACCGACCGAACTAATAGGTTTTATCGCTAATTTGATAATTTATAGTACTTTAAACTTAAATATATATATTATTATTAATTAATATAATCATTATTTTGTTTAAAATTTGTTAATTTTAATTTAAAATTATTCATATAGCACTCTATTTCGGTTTAACCGAATAAACCAAAATAAACCCGGTTTTGTTCGGTTCGGTTTAAAATTCAGTTTTGACTTAGTTCGGTTCAAATCTTATCCTGTTTGGTTTAGTTCAGTTTTATCTTATTCGATTTGGTTTGAACCGAACCGACCGAATGAACACCAAAATGTCCTTCATCCTTTTGTATTGTATTATACATTTATACTGAGATAATTTCTGCTTTCTGAGACATTTCAACAGAGACTTTACATTCACTGCTTTAAAGTTTAAACTGACTAACAGACAAACAGTTTCTGTTCTTTTTGTTTTCCTTAAGAAGACTATACTGACGACAATAATAACTAAAAATTCCACATATAACCCAAACACTTCAGTATCCTCTGTTTTTCAACTTATAAATGAACTAAGTACATGATTTCTTTTCATAATCCCCTTCTTACAATATCCTTTACTTTCAATACAATAAGATGATCATCAGTCCTATAGGAAAAAAAACCACAACTACCAATGCCAATTTCTATACCTAATCTACAATAAAACACAACTCTATTAAAAATCTGCACTACATTAAAACTCATATCCGCAAATAGTTTTGGAATATATATTTCCAATGGTCTTGGTGATAGATTTGTCTTACTCTTATTTATGCATCTGCAGTGTGACTAGTGTGTGCTTAACTTGTATGTAAAGTATCTTCATCAAGTAGGGTACATAAATATATTAATTTGTGCTACCTCAAAAAAAATAAAATAAATAATATATATATATATATATATATATATATATATATTGATTTGTGCAAGCAACCTCTTATTAACCTTCGGAATCTATCAGGTAGCAAATGCTACCTCCTTTTTTTTTGATATAGTGATGAATAATAACTAACATATATTCAGGGGGAATATGATTGAATTGTAATATGCGTAGTATGCTGGGGTTGGGGTACGGTCCAACATGTGTGGGAGGATGCTCCGTCCAACATATTAACGATCATCCAATTTTAGTTTATGATTTATGGTAAGTCACACCAAGATCTTCGAAGACAGAAAGAACAATGAATTTGAATCGCTAATGTTGGATTTTATTTAGTTTATGAGTAAGTTTCTTTTTTTAATGAGTTGGCTTCTTATTTGACTTGCATTGGTTCAGAATAGTAGATTGCTACCAAGTTCTTTGAAGAGAGCGAGAAGAGTGAGGAGTCTGTGAAGTGCAAGTATAAAAGGAAATATTTCACAAATGGAGAAAATTGATACTAATCCACAAAATGATCATTATATAAGTACAAGGTGTTAGGAACCGAGACGCAATAGCAAACACAGAAAGCAAGACACATGAACAAAAATATATTTTTCACGTGGAAACCCTAAAGGGTGAAAACCACGGCCGCCGGCACTCAAACTTTCTTTATACTTGGAGGAAAGAGAAATACAATACAATTGTTTGTGGTTGTTGGAATAAATAAAACTCTACCCCTACCCCTCTATTTATAGGATAGTCATACCTAATATAAGAAAATAACCCAAGAAATTACTGCCCCAATTAACACCTAATACATGGAAATACAAATATAAGGAAATAAATATATTTCCAATTCCAATTGTCACTTATGGAAATAAGTCATGGAGAGCAAATATGGAGAACTTTCTTATCTCCTGCTGGGTTTCCTTTTTTACGGTATCCAGAGTTTTCCTGAAGTCTCCACACAAAACAATCTCCCACTTGGAGACTTCATAATGACATAAATCCTTTGCATTAAATCCATTCTCCTTTCTCCTGTATCTTCCTTGAGCCCAGCGACATGCTCCCAAGGAATCACTCGACCAACCCCACTGAGGCAGCGCACAGCCTCAGCTTATCGATGGGGACTTCCTTGGTCAACTGTCTGGGACCCTGTTTTAGACCGTATAAGCTTTTCTCGAGCTTATACGCTAGACCCTTCTTTCCTGGGGTCTCGAAACCTTCAGGCTGCACCATACAGATGTCCCCCTCCAAATCGCCATGGAGAAACGCCGTCTTGATATCCATATGCTCGAGGTGCAAATCTTCGGCCGCTACAATACTTAACACCGTACGAATGGTTGTTAGCTTCACCACCGGCGAGAATAACTTTGTGTAGTCAACTCCTTCTTTCTGTAGGAATCCCTTTACTACTAATCTCGCCTTGTACCGCTTGCTGTCAACTGGTTCATCCTTTATCCGATAAACCCACTTGTTTTGTAGCGTCTTCTTGCCCTCTGGTAACCAAGTCAATACCCAAGTATTGTTCTTTCCGAGAGACTCAAACCCATCTCTCATTGCACGCTCCCACTTGACAGAATCTCCCGTCTCTACCGCCTCATGGTAGTCCTCAGATTCGTCATTTGACCTATCCTTGTAGTAGCGTGACCCGCCTTGGACCGTAGCTGGTCCCCACAAATCGCTCTGCACCAAGTCTAGCTTCCCCGTCTTGAGTTCTCGTCCGACAGTCAAAAAACTAACCCGTTTTTCCTTGCCGAGCACGCAGTTCTCACAGAAACCGATTTCTACCGATTTCACCTTGGGTAACAAACCCTTTGAAGCCAGCACTTGCAGTCCTTTGTGACTGACATTACCGAGCTGATTATGACACAATATCGGCTCGGTTGTCACTCCTGGAACTGCTAACAAATCTCCCTTGTTTTCCGTGAGATAAAGAGTTCCTATTTTTGTACCCTTCGCCACAACCATGGCACCCTTTACAATCTTCCACAACCCGTTCCCAAACACGGTTTTGTACCCCTCACTATCCATCTGCCCAATGGATATCAAGTTCTTCTTTAAACCCGGAATATATCGAACTCCCCACAAAGTCCATCTAAATCCGTTACCCGATTTTATTTGGACATCGCCCATGCCCGATATGCATAGCGGTTTCCCATCCGCTAAGTAAATTTTTCCAAATTCTCCAGATTTAAAATTCAAAAACTTATCTTTCTGTGAGGTAGAGTGGAAGGATGCGCCTGAATCCAGAATCCATGACTCGATACGGTTGTCGATGCATAGAACTAAGGCACCGTCTGAATCCTCCTCAGTGGCGGAATTTGCGGAACTTGTTTCCGCCCTTTTCTCCTTTGTTGGGGATTTGCAGTCCCTTTTCATGTGGCCCTTTCTACCACAGTTCCAACACTCCAACTCGCTGCGACCTCTTGACTTGGATCGTCTGTGGTTGTTGTTTCTCTGACCTCCATGACTCTGACTCTCCACATTCAAGGCTGAACTCATGGAACCCGAGGTTTCGCTCCGCTCCCTTTGTCGAATATCCTCGTTCATGATGCGGTCTCGTACCTCCTCAAAAGTCAGATCCTCCTTGCCGCCGATAACGTCTACTGTCGTCGACCAGCTTTCCGGCAATGATGACAACAACATAAGAGCCTTCGTCTCTTCACCCGGAGTTCAATTTAAACGAGTCTAACTGGTTTGAAATAACCTGAAAAGAGTTCAGATGCTCGGCCACAGATCCGTCTTCCGCCATCTTCAGATAGAAAAGACGGCGCATCAGATGCAGCTTGTTTAATGAAGACGGCTTCTCGTACGTGTTGGATAGCGCCTTCATGATTCCAAAACCCGTCGTCTCCTTCGCCACGTTGAACGCCACGTTCTTGGCTAAGGACAATTGTATGTAGCTTAGCGCCTTGCGGTTCATCTTCTTCCATGCATCAGCGGTGATCCCTTCTGGCTTCGTTTCGAGTAGCGCATCTTCTAGATCTTTCTGGCAGAGCAACGCTTCTGTTTGCATCTTCCAATAGCTGAAGTCTCGCCCGTCGAACCGACCCACCGACACCTTGCTCTCGTCCATCGCTCGTCTACGTATCGCCTCCTCGTTCGCACCCAAATGGAATTTTCTTCGAACCTTGGCTCTGGTACCACTTGTTAGGAACCGAGACGCAACAGCAAACACAGAAAGCAAGACACATGAACAAAAAGATATTTTTCATGTGGAAACCCTAAAGGGTGAAAACCACGGCCGCCGGCACTCAAACTTTCTTTATACTTGGAGGAAAGAGAAATACAATACAATTGTTTGTGGTTGTTGGAATAAATAAAACTCTACCCCTACCCCTCTATTTATAGGATAGTCATACCTAATATAAGGAAATAACCCAAGAAATTACTGCCCCAATTAACACCTAATACATGGAAATACAAATATAAGGAAATAAATATATTTCCAATTCCAATTGTCACTTATGGAAATAAGTCATGGAGAGCAAATATGGAGAACTTTCTTATCTCCTGCCGGGTTTCCTTTTTTACGGTATCCAGAGTTTTCCTGAAGTCTCCACACAAAACACAAGGCCGGTCCTGTCCATTTGGAGGCCCTTGACGAGTATCAATTCAAGGTCTTAATGTATAGAAAATAATATTTTTCCTAAACATGTAAAATAATCTAGATGAATAATACTAAATATTTAGGGAGTTCATATAATTTGTATAGCAATGCAAATAATTAAAATTGTAAAATATTTTTTTATAAACTGGATGAACTGTCATTTTAAAGTTCATATAAAATCAAGATTTAAGAATAACTTTACTACTTTACTGTTTTCTACTTTTTTTTCTAGAGAAATATTGTATCATATTAGTATCTACTTTTTTTTCTAGAGAAATATTGTATCATATTAGTATAGGAAGGTATTAAGTAATTAACACATTACATATAGTGATTCATAATGAACATATTCTACTTAACATTTTTTTTAATAGTAGATGATTCCCTACTATAGATTTCATTAATTAAAAAATTACAATGTTCTTTTTATTCTATAGATTCAATAAATACTCAGAAAATAGAAATGCAAGTGAAAAAAACTAAATACTTTGGCATAGAAAATTGCTATTTGTGATTGCTTGTGAACTTTTCAGTATGTCAAGGCTAATTTGTGATTGCTTGTGAACTTTGTGTCAAGTCTTAGTTCTGCATGTCATTGAAGTTCATCATTTCATACTCCTTATATATATATTCCATCTAACATTGATTAGTTATGTTACAATTGGAAAAGTGAACTGCTGATGAGTGTTAGTCTTAGTGAGGATTGTCACTTTTCATACTTTGATCTTAAGAGAGAATTGAATGAATATATGTTGTACATTGGACTAGCTAGAGAGAGGCCCTCACAATTGTTAGGCCTTTGACACAAGTCAGAAGACTTGCATTACAGGGCCGTCCTTGTATAAGTATCTTTGATACAAAAAAAGGTACACGATTTCTTGTATGATTTATGAAGCTTCTATCAAAAAAGTATATACATTACATATGATTAGGCTATACTGTACTGGTTCGACTTATTTCCTTTCCTATTTCTTGAAGCTTCTTGTGTGGAAGCAAGTACAGAGCTTGACTGGATTTACTGAGGGGTCGAAAAAATTTCTCCCTACTAATTAACACTGTAAAAATTTTTTGGAGGGTCAAATGCATAGAAATACATGTATTTCAAATTTTTTTCTACTAAAGCACTACTGATATATACTACTCCGTCAAAATTTTGGGGGGGCCATGGCCCCTCCCAATCTCTATTAAGCTCCGTCCCTATGTGGAAGTAGTTGATCTTCGTTTCAATATTAGATCTTCCTGAAAAATACACATGTCGGAAAAAAAATTTCAATTTTGGCATTTTTGCACTTTTAAAGTGCGGTTTACTGTAGCATTTTTTTTTAAGAATTCTGGTTTAAATTAGAAACGCCATTAAATCAGTCTGTATCCCCCACACTATACAATAAATATTCACAAATCGCACTCTGCAGTCAAAAAAAATTTCAGTACTCATTTGAATTATAATTATTGGAACCATCTTGAATAAATTATAATATTTATTAGTATTGGACTGTATCATAAAATCTAGAAAATAAATATATATATATATTGTATATAATATATACATATATTATACATAATTAATATATAATAAATGTATATATTATATACAATATATATATATATATATGTGTTTTCTAGATTTTATGATATAGTCCAATACTAATAAATATTATAATTATGCACAATCACATGTTCAAGATGGTTCCAATAATTATAATTCAAATGAGTACCTGAAATATTTTTGACTGCAGAGTGCGATTTGTGAATATTTATTGTATAGTGTGGGGGATACAGATTGATTTAACAGTGCGAAAAAAATGTCCCTTATACAGATTGATTTTTCTAATTTAAACCAGAATTCTTAAAAAAAAAAAATGCTACAGTAAATATCACTTTAAAAGTGCGAAAATGCCAAAATTGAATTTTTTTTTCAACATGTGTATTTTTTGGGATTTTTTTTTCTTGTATAAACAGTGAAATCTATCTATATTCTTTCTTCTTTCTTAGACAGTGTAGAGTGTAATATGCTGTAACATTATCAAGGTCCGGCCCCCTTTAGTTTTGCCAGTGACTTGATATGTCCCTTGAGTGTGTTAAGCTCCCTCAACCTACAACAGACACGTTACATTGTTTTATATCATAATTAGTAAAATGAAACAAAAAGCAATATGATATAATGCAATACGATCTAGCAATCCTACACAAAAAACATCACAACTACCAATTCCAATTCCAATTTCTATACCTAATCTACAATAAAACACAACTCTATTAATCTACACCGCATTAAACAAATGGGGCATGTCTTGTTGCAATTCCTTCATTCGGATATGCATTTTTGATGGAACACATGCCGATCACTATTTTTTATTTTATTATTTATGATCTCCTCCAATGACTTGTGGAAATAAGAAATATGATTAACTTGGATTGGATTGGTTTGGCATTAACAATTGAAATGTATATCTCCTAATTCCTGACTTTATAAATTATAATATATATCCAAACTTAACATCACTTATGAATGAAGTTCAGTGCAATCTTCATGATTTGAAGACAATAATAATGTGAACTTAACACAATTCTGATGATTAACAATTATATCAGGCCCTTTGCAAAAAAAATAATTTATCTAAACACTATACTTAAATACTATATTTATTTGGGCTTTTGAAAAGGATCTCAATACCTGAAAATTTGTGTATCTGTGAACGGAGAGAAAACCGGTTTGATGAACTGCTGTCTTGTTTAGTTTCTTCTTATTTTTTATTATAGGTGTTGTAAATTCCGTTAGAAAAATGAAATTGAGAAGAGGAAGAATAACACAAATTTTTTTTTTATTTTTTTATTATCTTCTTATTACTTTCTACATATTACAAATAACACATAAGACAGCATGTCCTCCTAGAGTCTTATCCTCTATATACACTCATTCATACACATACACACTCATTCACACACAAGCACACCCTTTCACACACATGCATTCCTTTCACATACATACACACCCATTCACACACAAACACACCCTTTCACACACATAACTACATATAGTTATTAAATAAATATTAAGTTTATTATTATTTTAACATCCCTCTTAAACTTAATATTTTCTTCCGTCTCGCATCCCGAGAAGATTCTTAAACTTATTGAAAAGTTCTACCGTAAGGGGTTCCGTGAAGATATCGGCTACTTGGTCTTTACTCGCCACGTGAATCATCTCCACATCACCATTCTTCACATGCTCTCGAATTAAATGAAATCGCACATCAATATATTTACTCCTCTCATGATGCATTGGATTCTTTGTCAATACAATTGCCGACTTGTTGTCAACACGAACCTCTGTTGCTCCACCTTGAGCTAAACTCATGTCACCTAACAATCTTCTTAACCATATCGCATGACACACGCATGAAGATGCTGCCACGTACTCTGCATCGCACGTTGATAGCATAACGATTGGTTGTTTCTTGAAAAATCACGTAAATGCCATGTCACGCATATAAAACACAAAATCCGAAGTACTCTTTCTATCATCCACGTCTCCTCCCCAATCACTATCAGAATATCCAAAAAGAACAAAATTATTAGTATGAGAATAGAATAATCCAATCGATAGTGTACCTCGGATGTAACGAAGAATTCGTTTTAATACTTTCCAATGTGTAGAGTTGGGTTCCTCCATATACTGGCTTGCCAAGCTGACACCATATAAAATATCTGGTCTTGTGCACGTAAGATACCGTAAGCTTCCAACTAAACTCTTATACAACTTTACATCAATCACTTTGCCATCATCAAAATGAGATAATCTTATGCCGCTTTCAACCGGTGTATTTACCGGATTACAATCCTCCATCTTAAACATTCGAAGTATTTCCTTCGCGTAAACTTCTTGCGAAATGAAAATACCATCCTTGCTTTGCTTCACTTTAAGACCGAGAAAATACGACATAAGCCCCAAATCAGTCATTCAAACTCACGTGTCATAGCTTTCTTAAAATCATCAATCATATGATGATTATTACCCATACAAATTAAATCATCCATATATAAAGCCAAAAGCAAAATATCTCCATGTTGCACCTTCACATATAATGCATGCTCATACGGGCATTGTATAAATCCGCACTCCTTAAAATACGCATCAATTCGTGTGTTCCATGCTCTGGGCGCTTGCTTTAACCCGTATAATGCCTTCTTTAATTTCAATACTTTATCTTCCGACCACGATTTTGTTGGCCTTTACTTTTCTTCTCATCGGAAATCGACATCTTCGCTTGGAGTGCTTTCTCCAACATCTCTTGTTTCATTTTCTTCTTTCTCACCTCATGGGCTTCCAACGATCCTGTCAACTCATCTACTGTCACTTCATCCAAATCTTTGGACTCCTCGATCGCGCACACAATATTTTCTAATTCATCGGTCAAAGACCGAATAATTTTCTCCATAATTCACCCATCACTTAGAGTCTCACCATTCCTTTTCAATTGGTTGGTAACGGTAAGAAACCTTATAACATAGTCGGAAACTCCCTCCGACTCCTTCATCTTCATTGCTTCGAGTTCTTCTCAAAGTGTTTGTAGGCGAACTTGCTTCACTCGCTCGGCCCCTTTATAGGCCGTTTGGAGAATCCTCCTTGCAGCCTTTTAATTTTGTGCACCGGCGGTTTTTTTCGAAAACGGATTCATCGACCACTTGGTAGAGATCGTAAAGCACCTTCTTATCCTTCTTGCGACTTTCTTTCAACGATTTCAATGTGACACCCTTCGTTGGAGTTGGGTCCGGTTCGTCATAACCGATTTTCACTATCTCCCATAGATCCTTTGATTCGAGAAGGGCCTTCAATTGGATACTCCAATTCTCATAATTCGTCTTCGTATTGTCCGGCCATAACGGTATTTACCATGACTCTGATAGCACTTGTTAGAAAAATAAAATTGGGAAGAGAAAGAAGAACACAAAATTTTCTCTTTTTTTCTCTTTCTTATTATCTTCTCATTACTTTCTCCATATTACAAATGACATATACGACACCCTTATATAGATGCATGCCCTCCTAGAGTCTTATCTTCTAGATACACCCATTCACACACAAACACACACAAACACACCCTTTCACACACATACATTCCTTTCACATACATGCCACATTCACACACAAACACACTCTTTCACATACATAACTACATATAATTATTAAATTAATATTAAGTTTATTATTATTTTAACAAATTCATGCATTACTCATTTTAATTCCTTCATTTTTCTCTTTGATCCGGTGACTTTTGCTCTCTGCTCTGACGACCTTTTCTAAATCTGTTGATTTTGTCCAATGTTCCTCTGTTTCCTCCTCTCCACTATCTTGCGGCCTCTCTCGTTCCTCTTCTGATTCCCTTCCTTTTTTTCCCTCTCACTGTAATTTCCCTCTGTTGATCTTTCTCATCTTTCTCTTATCTCACTCTAATTTCCCTCCTCAACCTCTTGCAAAGATGACCCACTATACAAAGAAACCCACAAATAAGTTGTAATCATAACCGTCCGTTCGGGAAGTTGCGGGACCGATACAAAGCTTTTCGAACAAAGGCGCAAAAGAGTCTCTTTACTCGTGAAATTATTATTTTGTTTTGCAGTTACGATGCACATATTATTGTGTTTATAAATTAAAATAATATGTTGACTTTATCATATTTAAACTTATAGTAGGCGATAATGTGGTAAATTGGAAATATTTTTACAGTTTTACTCTCTTCTCGAATTTGTTTCACTAAAATCTCTTTGGAACTTTTGTATTGTTTTATTTTTATACTCTAGAAAATTTGTTTTCCATATTAGCTTAGGTTTATTAGGCTCTAATTACTTTGTATTTGTACCACTTTCAAGCTTAGTAGGAAAAAAGAAATAAAAGAAATAAATAAATTATACTTTTTAAGGCCTTTTATAAAAAAAACGCGCACCTCTAACATTTATCCATGTGAAATTTGCAAAAAAGCCCATGCATTATGCCTAATTTGAAATAGAAAGCTCCCTGCGATGTGCCCTCAAATCCATCCCCGCAAGAGTAAACTTCTTTATGATATGAGTTTATTTTATTACATTTTTTTTTTGAGAATCAAGATCCAGGTCAAGCTTGGTAGTTCCTGTCAATTAATTAAAATAGTTTAGAGGTTGGACTCAACAACAAAAGTAGGTTAGTTCATTACAAAGCGTGAACCAAAAAAAGAAAAAAAAATTGAGTTAATCAGAAGTGCACTGATCAGCTCTAGGAAGGCAGGAGAGAAAAATTAAAAAGAAAGAAGGAAAACAGAAATAAAACTCAGCAGGAAAGCCGAGAACCAAATAATCCTAGTAGTAGCACTTTGTCCATAGCTGTATTTCACAATTTATTGAGTTGACTTACTGCAAAGGCATTTGAGTGTTCTGTAAGGTTCTTCTACATCTCTCTTTTCAAATCTCAAATGTCCAAACTTGATTATCGTACATGGACTACATCTTAGTTTTCATGGCTTTTAATCATTTATGAGAATCAGGATCCTTCATAACTTCTTGATAAGATGTGGATTCATCATCTATGAGCGCCACATTTTTATCATCAGTCGCGATAAATCCATATCTCTCGGGCTCATGACGAACTCTACCAGATCTATGAGGAGCATCTTGTGTTTCAAGACCGGACTCGTCAACTCTTGAAGAGACTAGTGGATCTTCCAATGGCTGTTCATTGCTATTTAGTGGATCTTGAATTTCTTCAAGGTGTACTTTATTCCCACTAGTTCCTTTAGAAATAAATTGTCTTTCCAAAAAAATACCATTTCGAGCAACAAATACTTTGTTCTCGGATGAGTTATAAAAGTAATATCCTTTAGTTTCTTTAGGATATCCCACAAATAAGCATTTATCAGATTTCGGTGTTAACTTGTCAGAAATTTGACGCTTCACATAAGCTTCACAACCCCAAATCTTTAGAAAAGACCATGTGGGACTCCTCCCAGTCCATATCTCATATGGAGTCTTTTGAACAGCTTTTGATGGAATTCTGTTTAGTATTAATGCGGCAGTCTCAATGACATAACCCCAAAAAGATATCGGAAGATCTGTTTGACTCATCATAGATCTAACCATATCTAATAAAGTTCGGTTTCTCCTTTCCGAGACACCATTCCATTGAGGTGTTCTAGGAGGAGTAAGTTGTGAAACTATTCCACAATCTTTAAGATGATCGTCAAACTCTAGGCTTAAATTTTCACCACCTCGATCTGATCGAAGTGCTTTTATTTTCTTACCTAGCTCGTTTTCTACTTCACTCTTGAAAATTTTGAACAATTCAAAAGATTCGGATTTATGTTTCATTAAGTAAACATATCCATATCTACTTAAGTCATTAGTAAAAGTAATGAAGTATCGAAAATCACCTCTAGTTGGTGTGCTCATTGGTCCGCATACATCTGTATGTATGAGATCCAATAACTCACTTGCCCTCTCACCTCTCTTTGTGAAATGAGCCTTTGTCATCTTACCTAATAAACAAGATTCGCACGTCTCAAATGATTCTAAATCAAATGAGTCTAAAAGTCCATATTGGTGGAGTTTATAAATGCGTTTCTTATTTATGTGTCCTAAACGACAATGCCAGAAATGTGTCGGATTCAAATCATTAGATTTAAATCTCTTTGTATTATTGCTATAGATAGACTTGTAATGTTCATGATCAAGATTTAAAACATAAAGACCATTTTCTAATTGACCATTCGCATAGAAAATATTTTCTTTACTTATGGTAAAGTTATTATTCTCAATAACAAACTTAAAACCATCCAAAACCAATCTCGACACAGATATAATATTCCTGTTCACAACAGGTACATAGTAGCAATTATTTAAATTTATTACAAGTCCAGAAAGTAAAGGTAATAAATAAATGCCCACGGCTAATGCAGCAACTCTTACTCCATTTCTCACCCGCAGGTCAACTTCACATTTCGCTAATCTTCTACTCCTTTGCAGCCCCTGCACATTAATATAAATGTGCGTACTGCATCCGGTATCTAATACCAAAGATGAGGAAGTAGATAAACTAATTTCAATAACATTAATACCTGAAGTAGTAGTCTCACTGCTCTTCTTCTTCTTCTTCTTCTTCTTCTTCTTCTTCTTCATCTTTAGATCCTTCAAGTAGGCCTGACAATTTCTTTTCCAATTACCTGGTTTGTTGCAGAAGAAACAAACACCCTCCTTGGGTTTCTTGCTCTTAGGTTCGGACAACATCTTGCCCTTACCTTTTCCCTTGACTTTGTCCTTGATTTTTCTCTTTTGACCCTTGCCTTTCTGAACCAAGAGAACATCTTTGACAACATTTGTCTTTATAGTCCCCTCGAAGTTCTTCAGCATGCCATGCAACTCTGTGAGACTCTTGTCCATGTTATGCATATTATAGTTCATTATAAATGGCTTGAAATTCGGAGGAAGAGACCTAAGGATCAAATCGGTAGCCATCTCATTGCCAACCTTTGCCCCTAGTTTCTAAAGTTGATCAAGGTACCCCTTTATTTTCAGAATATGAGCACTCACCGAAGAGTTAGGAACCATCTTACAACTTGCTAATGCACAATGTGCATTATACCTCTCATTTCTAGCTTGCTCTTGGAACATTTCCTTGAGCTGTGTCAACATTGGAAATGCCTCTAAATTTTTAAACTGCTTTTGAAGATCGGCATCCATGGTGGCTAACATGAGACATGTCACATCATTAGAATCGCTTGTATGCTTGGCATAAGTGTCTATTACTTCTTGATCAGCATCATTAGCGGGCTGGTCAGGAATGGGCCTTTCAAGGACATAGTTCTTCCTTTCTTATTTGAGAACAATTCACAAATTTCGATGCCAGTCGTCGAATTTTTTCCCATTGAGCTTGTCCTTCTCAAGGACGGATCGCAATGTTAAAGTTGATGTGTTGTTTGTTGCCACTTTCTACACAGAATTAAATGCAGGTTTATATTAATATGTGATTTGAGATATTTTAATATAATTTTAACTCCCACTATTTTATTCAAATCAATAACCCTCAAATGTATTGATTCGGAAATTTTAACTTTAAATTTTATAGTGAGCCAAGATCCATATTTCATCAAGTTCCAAGTGAGCTTTGCCTCATCGCCTAGAACCTAATTATTTAGGTAGGAACGTTTCCAATTGTATCTCATACAACTCTTGATTAATCCATAGGATGAGCATTATATGCTCGGCGTATGCATCCTATCATATGCCTCGAAACCAAGTCTGACTTAATAGTTCAGTTTAATCTAACCATGTCTAAATATCGAGAATCACCATTTCTCGCTTCTTATCACCCTAAGATTATGCTAATTCACTATGCTTTGGCATACCTAAATTTTGCATGATCGAAGGGATGATAAGTATAGATACACGGGAGGCATTTCTATGATTCAATATTATATGAGGGATTGTTATGTTTAACCTTTTTTGTTTTAGTTGTTTTATTTTATCATGTATTTCATCACAGAACATCACATGTACAGATAAAATAAATATGATATGATATAACATGCCTTGATGATCTAAATGAGCCAATCATTAAGATCATTTCCAAAGATACATTCAACCACAAGGCATTGATGAACTCCTTCAACTCCATGATGTGTATGAGGTGGACGGTGAGCTCTTTCATCTCCATGATGCGTATGATCGTGGTAGTTATATTATATATAAAATGAACGGAACCATGCCCGTCACAATTAACCATCAAAATAAATTACATCACATCAACTAAGAACGGAACCATGCCCATTATTACATACATACATATACATATATCACATCATCACACACAAATCACAATCATTCATCGCATATCTAATAGGCCACGCTATATGCATTATGTTGTACTTTAAACCATTTTATGAAATATGTATAAGGCGTTACGAATACGAAATGCGTGAGCGCGGGGTTCAGGGTGCGGCCCCAGAAAATGGGGTTCCCACTGCCCGGTCAGCGGGAAAAACTCAAAATTTCTTTAAAAACTTGATGTGTTGAATACATCTTTTTGAAATTTATTTAGTGTATCATATACATAGTTTCGCACCTTTTCATAAAATTTAGACACCCATCCTAAAGTTATGATACATCACATGCATCCCTTCACGACATACCCAAGGCACCCTTTCAATCATGTCGCACCCTTTCATGTTCAAGATACATCACACACCCTTTCATGAAGTCGTATCCTTTCAATTAAGTCGCAACCTTTCATGATCAAGATATATCACATGCACTATTTCATGAAGTCACATCCTTTCAATCAAGTCGCAACCTTTCATGATCAAGATGCATCACATGCACCCTTTCATGAAGTCGCATCCTTTCATGAAATCAAAACCGTTCATGATCAAGATACATCACATGCACCCTTTCATGAAGTCGCATCCTTTCATGAAATCACAATCGTTCATGATCAAGATACATTACATGCACCCTTTCATGAAGTCGCATCCTTTCATGAAATCGCAACCGTTCATCACGAAAATTCAACAATTGAAAAATAACGCCTCAAAATCAAAAAAAATATTTCGAAAATGGTTTATCCGTTTTAATTTAATTGGAATTCACTTGGCTCTGATGCCACTGTTGGGTTTCTACCATTCATAACACAGCAGAAAAATAAAAAACAAAACAAAATCGAATTCGAAAGAAAAATTCATCACTTTGTACCTTCGGATTATGTTTAATCTGTGATGATCGAAAGCGAATTTGGTTGACGCTTTTCTTTGCCAGATTCCAAACAGGTTTCCAAACCGACCCTTTGTATGTTTTGCCTAACCGGTCTCACAAACCGATCTCCAAACGAACCGATTCTCCAAGCAAACCGATTCTCCAAACAAACCACGATTTCAACCCGAATCATAAAGACGCCGCACTTCGCTTCGTCCTCTACCGGTATCCACACGAACATCCCCTTTGAACGGATAAAGAATGATATATGGTAGTATTCGTTCTTCAATTTTCTCACAGAAATAACAAGAGAATAATTTCCGGATTTTTCTCTCCATTTGTCTCACAAAAGTTGGACGAAAATAATATGCCTTCATTAATCATTTTGGGGTGTCTCTTGTACCTATATAGTCCATAAGTTTCATATCCTATGTGCATGGTAACTATGTAACCACATATACAACACACCTTATCATATAAGATGTAGGATTGGATATGTCACTTCACTATGTAGCTCTTTATACAACTTATCACATAAGTTATGATTTTTCTGTGTACGTCTCAATAGTTGTTCTTTGTGTGTGACCCTGTAGGTTTACTTAATGTTGGCAATAATCACAACGGATTATAAATCATGAGCGGCCTCTAGCAAGACAACATGATTACCCAAATTAAGCAAGTATGGATGATTCGATCAAACCTAATTTATGTTCATGCATTGTATCCCTTTGTTACACGATATCTATATCGTCCATAAGGCATGGTATGTGTCAACCTTACGTTGGTCAATAAATATTTCTTAACACCGAATTTGATTGAACATGAAATGACATTAATAACTCCTTATTAATTCACTCGAGCACGACCGTGCGTTTCTTCAATCAAATCATCAAGAGGCCTAAAGATATCTCTCTCAATTTATGAGAGGAACAAATCCTATCTTAATTAAACTCTTTCCTCCGCATAATTCATTATATACCTAATTATAATCTTTATGACCGCCCGGTTAAAGGCGATGTTAGATTATATTAAAGTATAAAATTTCTCATGTAGGAAATTGAGATAATATCAAGTCTAAGGATTACAGATACATTCTTTACGGAGAATAACTAATGACACGAACCATGTAGTATTCTCACGGTGGGTCAATCCAGTATATGGTCTCTAATATATGTTGGGTCTCGGACGTGCATAACGCAGCGGAAAACAAAAATATTCGTCCAAAACCTATTCCGAGGATCCATGCATATCGGTTAAATCAAAGAAATAAATCTTAAAGATACTTTTCGGATTACGCTTAATTCGTGACGCTCAAACCATGCGTGTTGTCCATGCGCCTCTAAACCGATTACCGTCCTAACCGATTTTTCGTCCGTCTAGGTCGGAACGTGCGGAAGTCATCTACTGCACACAAAATCGGTCTCCACCAAAACTCTCAACAAACCGTTCTCATCTTCTTAGGCCGAATAGATCACAAGCGCCGAAAGTACGAACGCCTCTACCGGTGTCCACACGAACAAACTTCTTAAAACGGGAAGAAGAACAATACATATGCTAGTAGCTTGTTCTCTTCTTGCATAAGAAAACTCTTCTTATTTTGTCTCACAAAAGATGTATATAAGTCCTCTCATATAATTGCACTCTTTTATTTTTGTCATACAAAAAGAAAGCACCCTTTCATAATTTTGTCATACAAATTAGAAAGTATATTTTCTCTCTTTTGTCTCACAAAAGAGAATGAGAAATAATACGAGAGAGAATAATGTGTTGTGTTGTGAATTTGGAGCCCTCTATGTCCTTATATAGAGGTGAAGAGTCATGTCTCTTCACACAAAAAGATGTATATGACATCACTCATCATTATCCATATTCCATCATCTAGACTCTTCTAGATTACATGATCTTTTGTGCTCATAGTCTTTATATATATATATATATATATATATATATATATATATATATATATATATATATATATATATATCACATCTTATCACATAAGATGACAATATATTTTGTGACATTCTTATGCAACTCATCATATAAGTCGCTAGGATTTTCTGCGTCCGTTTCAGTTTGTTCTTTGTGTGTGACCCTGTAGGTTCACTTAATGTTGGCAATAGACTTGTCAGTCTATAAATCATGAGCGGACTCTAGCAAGCCATCATGACTACCCAATTTAAGTGAATATCGGTGATCCGATTTACCTAATCAACAATCACGTATTTAGTCCCTTTGTCACGCGATATCTATATCGAAGGCATGTAATATGCCATCCTTACATAAATCGATTAATATTTCTTGATCCGAAATTAAACTGAACAAGAACAAATGACATTAATAACTCTTATTAATTCATTTGAGTATGGCCATATATTTCTTCAGTTCAATTCATCAAGAGACCTAAAGATATCTCTCTCATTTATGAGAGGAACAAATCCCGTCTTGATTGCACTCATCCCTCTACATGATTCATTAAATACATAATCATAACCGTTATCACTACCCGGTTAAAGGCGTGTTAGATTAGGTTAAAGTATAAAATTACTCATGTTGGGAACCGAGACAATCTCAGGTCAAAGGACTATAAATACTTTATGTTACAAGAATCGCTAACGACGTAAAATATGTAGCATTCTTATGGCGGGTCAGTCCAGTATATGGTCTCTAACATATACCTATGTTAATGACTTGATAACTATTTATCTATGATCAGTAAAACATGATCATCAGTCAACTAATATGCTGGTGTACATTTATAGCTTGTATATAAATATATATTTATATGTATTCACAAGTGTATTTGTCTCCACAAATATCCTATAAATGACCAGGGACGATTTAGAATAACATCCATAATACTTTATAGTTTTACTATCAAAGTCACGCACTTTGATGACACAAAGCTGAATCGCATATTCATGGTCTCTTTTAATTATATTAAAATAACCTATACGCACATATTATATGAAATATCTTAGAATAAATATTATGTTTGTTATTACAATCCATCATCTAGGTCACAAACACTTTGGCCTAGGGTATAACACCATCAATCAAAATTGTAAATGGTATCTAAATAGTATATATCTTATATATACCGTCTCAATTTAACCGAAACACATACGTCGCTCTGATACTACTGTTGGGTCTCGGACGTGCATAACGCAACAGGAAACAAAAATATTCGTCCAAAACCCATTCCAAGGATCCGTGCGTATCAGTTAAATCAAAGAAATAAATCTTAAAGATACCTTTCGGATTACGCTTATTTCGTGACGCTCAAACCATGCGAGTTATCCATGCGCCTCTAAACCGGTTACCGTACTAACCGATTTTCCGTCCATCTAGGTCGGATCATGCGGAAGTCATCTACCGCACACAAAATCGGTCTCCACCAAAACTCTCAACAAATCGTTCTCATCTTCTTAGACCGAATAGATCACAAGCACCGAAAGTACGAACGCCTCTACGAGTGTCCACACGAACAAACTTCTTAAAACGGGACGAAGAACAATATGTATGCTAGTAGCTTGTTCTCCTCTTGCATAAGAAAACTTTTCTTATTTTATCTCACAAAAGATTCATATAAATCCTCTCATATAATTGCATTCTTTCATAATTTTATCATACAAATTAGAAAGTATATTTTCTCTCTTTTGTCTTACAAAAGAGAATGTGAAATAATGAGAGAGAGAATGTTGTGTTGTGTTGTGAATTTGGATCCCTCTATGTCCTTATATAGAGGTGAAGAGTCATGTCTCTTCATACTAAAAAATGTGTATGACATCACTCATCATTATCTATATGCCATCATTTAGACTCTTCTAGATTACATGATCTTTTGTGCTCATAGTCTTTATATACATATATCACATCTTATCACATAAGATGACAATATATTTTGTGACATTCTTATGCAACTCATCATATAAGTCGCTAGGATTTTCTGCGCCCATTTCAGTTTGTTCTTTGTGTGTGACCCTGTAGGCTTACTTAATGTTGGCAATAGACTTAACAGTTTATAAATCATGAGCGGATTCTAGCAAGCCATCATGACTACCCAATTTAAGTGAATATCGGTGATCCGATTTACCTAATCAACAATCACGTATTTAGTCCCTTTGTCACACGATATTTATATCGATCATAAGGCATGTAATACGTCATCTTTATATTAATCGAATAATATTTCTTGATCCCAAATTAAACTGAACAAGAACAAATGACATTAATAACTCTTATTAATTCATTTGAGTATGGCTATATATTTCTTCAGTTCAATTCATTAAGAGACCTAAAGATATCTCTCTCATTTATGAGAGGAACAAATCCCGTCTTGATTGCACTCATCCCTCTACATGATTCATTAAATACGTAATCATAACCGTTATCACTACCCGGTTAAAGGCAGTGTTGGATTAGGTTAAAGTATAAAATTACTCATGTCGGGAACCGAAACAATCTCAGGTCAAAGGACTATAAATACTTTATGTTACAAGAATCGCTAACGACGTAAAATATGTAGCATTCTTATGGCGGGTCAGTCCAGTATATGGTCTCTAACATATACCTATGTTAATGACTTGATAACTATTTATCTATGATCAGTAAAACATGATCATCAATCAACTAATATGCTGGTGTACATTTATAGCTTGTATATAAATATATATTTATATGTATTCGCAAGTATATTTGTCTCCACAAATATCCTATAAATGACCAGGGACGATTTAGAATAACATTCATAACACTTTATAGTTACTATCAAAGTCACACACTTTAATGACGTAAAGCTGAATTGCATATTCATGGTCTTTTATAATTATATTAAAATAACCTATACGCACATATTATATGAAATATCTTAGCATAAATATTATGTTTGTTATTACAATCCATCATCTAGGTCACAAACACTTTGGCCTAGGGTATAACACCATCAATATATACTTACGTTAATGACTTAATAACTTTTATTCATGATCAGTAAAACGTGATCATCAGTCAACTAACATACTGATGTCCATTTATAGCTTATCATAAAGTATGTTTGTCTACAAACATCCTATGAATGACCAGGGACGGTTTATAATATCATTCATAATACTTTATAGTTTTACTATCAAAGTCACATACTTTGATGATATAAAGCTGAATATCATATTCAAGATTTATTTTACTAATAAGAATAAAATAACCAATACACATTTATTATATAAAATATCTCTAAATAAACACAATGTTTGTTTAACACAATCCATACATCTAGGTCTCAAATATATTGATCTAGGGCATACTACTAACAATTTCTATATATTTATAATTCAGTAGTTCCTCAGCTAATTGAATATCTTCCATCTGACAATTATATCCTTTAATGAATGATTTATGTGGATTAACTGATAGACCAGTTGCCTGAGATAGCTTATTCATAATTTTAGCTATTGTAGCACAATTCTGTGCAGCAGGGTTCATGAGCAGTAGAAGGTCGTCTGTATACATGAGGATAGGTTTAATTGTAAAGTGAGTGGTTAAATATTAGGGTTTGGCTGTAGAGTGTTAACACAGTTCATGAGATTGTATCCATGGCTAGGTTGAAAAGGAAGGGTGATATATGATCTCCCTATCTTACCCCTGTTTTAAGAATGATAGTCTTGCCCGGTATCCCATTTAGAAGTATTTTAGTAGATCCCTTAAGCACAATTTTGTACCAGTGTGATTTCATTTTGTGAATAACCTTTTACCTGTATGACCTTAAGCATAAATTCCCATGAAATACTGTCGAAGGATTTGTGAAGGTCAGCCTTGAATAGCAGAAGAGGGGGTCCCATTCTCTCACACTACTGTACCGACTCCAGAGCCATAGCGTAATTATCAAATATATTTCTTCCCTCAATGTAAGCTGACTGTGATTCATTAACCAAGTCTGTAATGTCTATCTTCATTCTTTGTGCAATAATTTTGGATACCAGTCTCTGAATTGCCCCACTTAGACATATAGGTCTGTATTCTTTGATCATGACAAGAGCATCTACCTTCGGAATGAGAGTGATAAAAGATGTTGCCAGTGGCCCCAGGTTAAAAGTTCCTTCAAAAATTCCATTGATTACTGTTATTAGGTCAGGCAACATGAGTGTTTCGAATTTCCTGAAGAATTCACCCATGCAACTATCGGGTCCCGGTGATTTATGTTCTCCCCATTCCTATATTGCCTGTACTAGTTTTACCTCTGTGATGGAAACATCAAGTCTATTTAGCTCTTGTGCTCGCTAACCCCAAATCTGATTGAAATCTAGGTTTTGTGTGAGGTGATTGTTTGAACCTAGGGTGTCCTTGTAGAACTCAAAAATAATAGAAGCAATTCTTTTGTGATCCATAACATGTAAGTCTCCCACTTGAATTGAGGTGATTGTATTAACTCTTTTTCTAACAGAGGTCGTAGCATGAAAGATTCTAGAGTTTGAGTCACCTTGAGAAGTCCATTTAATCTTTGCCCTGTTTCCATTTTGTATTTTCCATGTCTGTAATTTTCCAGATCCTCTCCTTCTTCATAATTCTCAGGTTTTTTTTCCGAGGAGGTAGTAGGTCTGACTTCCTTTTCAGTGTCGATGAAAATGATTACCTCTTTACAGGTCTGAAGCTGTTTTTTCCATAGAGTCGTTCTTAGTCTTGCCCATGATTTGATTGTTTTAGTCAGCATCAGATATTTTTTTGTTGCATTATTTTGGATCAATGGCCACTGATTGTGACCAACAAATACTTACCACCTGGTGAAGTGTTGAGTCTTTCAGTCACGAGTTTTTGAATATGAAAGGTTTGGAGTCTTCGAAGTTCCTCTTAATCGCTAGCAGTACAGGGCAGTGATCCGAATTGTATCAATACTTGTTGATTGAATCGTATTTGGGTAAGACTTGAGCCAAGCATTGTTAACAGTGAAACGATCAAGTCTTGCCAGCGATGGTGTTTCTCTTGAGTTAGACCAAGTAAATCTCTTTCTTCTTAGTTGGAGATTAATCATCTCCATTTAAGCTGAAGTATCTATAAAAGATATGGAGTGCCTATAGTTGTGTTCTGATCCGTTTCTTTCATCAGAGGTCATCGTAATGTTGAAATCATCGAATAGAGCCCATGGAAAATCCGTCAAATCATTAAGTTCCTTGAGTTCTCCGAAGAAATTGGGAAGCATTTCCCCTGTGGGAGGTCCATACACACTTGTTGCTTTGAAGGCAAAGTCATCAGTAAGATTGTTAAAATTCATAGTGATAGAGTAAGTACTTTTGATGACTTCAACTCGTTGAAGTTTTAATGGATTCCAGGCCATGAGCAAACCACCAGAAGCTCCGATGATTGGCAAGTATTCAAACTCCGTGATATTTGTTATAATAAAGAAATTTAAAATTTAAAATTTTATTATGATAGTAGGAATATTTTCATAATTTTAAAAATATTTTGGTATGTTGAGAAATAATAAATTTTAGTTCAATAAATTCTGCACATTAATTAAATAATTTAGAAATTTGAATCATCAAATTCTGAGATGTATAGTGAAAGATGTGATTATTTTAGGTTGGAGGGTCTAAAGTGCAATTTCGACAGCAGTACGTGGCTGTTCAGTTTCTTCTTTTGTAAGTTCAGAGAATCTCATGGGGAAGGCTGAATTTTCAGATTTGCAGTTAGTGGGTAATTATGGTCTTTAATGAGAATAATTTGCATTTAATCAGAAGATACAGTGTATTTTCCTTCCATTTTGGTTCAAATACCCTCTATTGAAGCAAAACGGGATTCCTTTCCTTTCCTTCCTTCCCTGTCTTTTTCTCCCGATTAATCTGACCCGCGAAGCTCTCTCTCTCTCTCTCTCTCTCTCTCTCCTTTTTCCCCGTCACACGTGACCCCCTCCTCTCCATTCCTTCCCTCTCCCTCTCCCTGCCTTTCCTTCTCTTCTCCCTTTCGCGCTGCAGAACCGGACGGGTCCATTGGTGAGGAATTGGAGAGCTGAGTGGAGCTTCTTTCACTGTAGCACGCACCTGACACTGTAGCACGCGGTTTCTCATTTTTTTTAGCTTCCGTGAAACCGGTCCACGCAGACCGAAGGTAGAAGACAATTTCGGCTCGTGAACACCGGGTTTATACAGACTTCAACCCCAATTTTATTCTCTGCAATCTTCTGGAATTCTGTGAGTTTACAATTTCTTATTTAGTTAATTAGTAGTTAGTGTTAATTTGTATTATTAGGCCATGTTGCTTGTGTATATAAATAAAATAAATATTTTTGTGGTTATGGATCTGTTGTTTAATTAATATAACTATATTTTTCAAAACTAAATTGGGGAAGGATAAAATTTTTTATATTAAACGGTCAAATATGTTGGAAAAGAGAATTTTGATGTTATTTTATTATATCATGTGGGCTATATTCTAAATAACGATAATCGTTGGTATAAGGTATGACTAAATAAATGTTATAATTTTTAAGTAAAATGATTGTGGAATATGATAATATGATATTAATATTTTCCTATAATTTATATTATGAGTAAATAATATTACAAAATATCTGATTTTATTAAATCTGAAAATGGGGTATTTTCTGAACTGGAACTGGGTTCTGGATTTTCGGACAGATTCAAGAGTCTGGATTTTAAAAGTTGGAATTTGGAAATACTGTTTTTAAGGGAATCTGGAATTTATAGAACTGGGATTTGGAAATACTGTTTTGAGAAAATCTGGAATTTCGTGTACTTTTAAAAGCTAGAATTCCAAATCTGATTTATTAAGGAAATTTGTTTTAATTATATCTTTCTAATTATAACTCCAATTTTCACAAATAAATAGTCGATCTGTAGGTTTTTGGGCATTCTGGGATCATTGGTAAGGTTAGTTTCTGCATTTAAGGTCCAGAAAATATTTTTCGGGAGTAAGCAGATTTAAGTCGGTACGAATTTCGAGATCGAATAGTAATTAGTATTAATTAAATAATTAGATTCGCGTGAGAAGGAGTTCGTTTTAGAAGAAGACCAAGAAGTTGAAAGAGTTGCCAAGGAAGCTCCAGAGTTTGTGGGAGCCGGAGATTTCGCGTGAGAGTTGTTAGTTGTTGCATCTATTCAGGTAAGGTTTTGCCCGCATATGCTTTTCCTTTTGGCTGTATTTGTTCTTCCGTATAAATAGTATTTATATTATAAGTATTTATAATGATAATACCGAATATTGAATATATAACTTTTATTTATGAAATAGAGCTTACATGGCTCAAATTAATATTTTAGTAATAAAAGAAATTAAAGATAATATTTAAAGATATTTTAAGATACGGGGTATAGTGAGATGTGTGAAAAAGCAGAGGTAATACAGCCGTACTTGGTAGAGCGAAACCAGGGCCGCTGATTCACCTAGGTGAGAAGCCGTACTTAGTAGAGCGAAACTAGGGCCGCTGATCACCCAATAACGAGCTCGGAAAGACTTGTATCTGTGCGCGTACTCGATGCCACGGAGCATGATCTAGTGTGTGTTGTGTGTGGAAAGTGAAATGAGTTAATATCCCGAAGTGAAAACAATTCTTATAACTACTATATTATTACTATTATAAATTATGCAATTGACTCTTCGTTACTTTATTTTTTTTTTATATAAACTATATTTACATACATCATATTTTTGTGTATGCGGCTGGGCCTCTTTTCTTACCTTACCGAGTCAGTACTCACCCTTACTTTTATGTTGTGCCCAGGTTTTGATCTTTAGCTTGGGAATTTCGGGTGGAGTGGCGTCTTAAGCAAATTAAATTTAGTTTAATAATTACTTTAAATAAATGAGAACTTTATAGTCTCAATTTTAGGATTTTAGGATGTTGTTAAGTTTAATAATTGTAATTTAGAGATTATGTGGATGCTTGTTTAATTGTCTTTTGGCGGTTGTTACATTTTAGTCATTTATTTGGATCAAGGGTGTAACAATATTACTATAACAGATCTCTCTTAGAGTGAATTGGTTGATGGACTGAAGTTTGATTTCTTGAAAAGAAAGAAGAGTGAGATTTATTTCAACAATGGCGTCCTTAATTACCCCTCTTTTTTGGGCCGCCCCTAGACCTCTTGCTTTCTAGGAGAGGAAGATAGAATTATTTTGATTCATTAAACAATAATGTGGGCGGCAAGTAAGACATTTTAGCATGTGGTGGGGCGAAACATCATTTTGGGCCATTTTTTGAGGCAATGGGCTGAGCCCACCATTTTTTGAATTTTTCAAGGCCAAAGCCCAAAACTTTGAGAAAATACGTGTTTCGCTCCACCACAGGGCGAAACATTTTTTTTTACCATTTTTGGGCGAACGGGCTGAGCCCAGAAAATATGAAAAATAGATGTTTCGCCTTGTGGTGGGGTGAAATATCCTTTTGTGCCATTTTTTGTGGCAATGGGTTGAGCCCACCATTTTTTGAAATTTTCAAGGCTTGCCCAAAATTTTGAGAAAATCCGTGTTACGCCCCACCACGGGATGAAACATCTTTTTTCCCATTTTTGGGCGAAACGAGTCGAGCTCAGAAAATGTGAGCCCGAAAGTCAAAACAAAAAGGCAAAATACGAGTTTCACTCCATCACTGGGCAAAACAGACTTTTTCGGAACTTTTACATGGAAAAAAAAAAAAACAAATTGGGAAAAAAAAAAAAAAAAAAAATAAAATAAAATAATAATAATAATAATAATAATAATAATAATAATAATAATAATAATAATAATAATAATAATAATAATAATAATAATAATAATAATAATAAACAATTTATTTTTATTCGTAATTTGCATTTAGTAGAGAATCTCTGTTTTTTCAAATTGAAATGACAACTCTGATTTAACATGTCAAGATATAGTGGAATCTTAGTTTTTTTAGGTATAACATTTGTAATTCAGATGTATAGTACCAGAGTATCTTTACTTTTTTAGAATGAAATGACAATTCAACTTTTTTTAGTGGGTAAAATGTGGGCTCAGCCCATTGTCTCGAAAAAGTAAAAAATGGTTGTTTCGCCCAACCATGGGGCAAAACACGTTTTTTTTGTATCTTTTTTTTTATTTGCTAAATATTCTTGCTAACCGAAGTTTTTAACTGAAAAATATTAAAAAAATTTTGTTTCGCCCCACCACTAGGCGAAACAATATTTTTTATATGAATTAACATCAAAATTAGCGGAAACAGGTGTTGATTTGTTTCACCCAGTGACTGAGCGAAATGATCATTTTCGCAAATAATTTGAAAACTTGGACATTTTCTTAATTAATTTTCTTTTTTTAGGTATTAAGATGTAGTAAAATACACAAGCTGTCAATACCTAAAGTGGAGAATTACTGATTTTGCAAATATGCACATTAGTCCCTCCAATCTGAACAAATTGCACTAGTTAGAACTCAAATCTGAACAATTCGAATTGTTGAATTCTTCCATCGAAATGCACAATTCTTAATAAACCAATTTTCTTTACATGAGATTGAGTGAAAATCCTAACAAAGCATGACCTAACAAATGGAATTCTTAAGGACTTTTTATCTATTGTAAATGTAATTGTTTATGGTGTCTTGTTTTCGTTGAATAGTAATGAAGGGCTCAATTTTAGTTTATGATATACCGTCACTTCACACCAAGATCCTTGAAGAGAGCAATAACAGTGAATTTGAATTGCGAATGTTGGATTTTATTTAGTTTATGAATTGGTTTCTGTTTTTTATGAATTGGTTTCTTATTTGACTGAACTTGGGTCAGAATAGTAGATTACTATGAAGTTCTTTGAAGAGAGCCAGAAGAGTGGGAAGTCTGAGAAGTGCAATTATAAAAGAAAATATTTCACAAATGGGAAAAAATTGATACTAATCCACAAAAATGATCATTAATTAAGCATCTTTGATACCAAAAATAGTACATGATTTTGTTTCTGATTTATGAAGCTTCTATCAAAGAAGTATATACATTACATATGATTAGTGATATACTGGTCGAATAATTTCCTTTTCTATTTCTTGAAGCTTCATGTGTGGAAGTAATTGGTCTTTCTCTTCAATATTAGTTCGATACAAAAGAACAGTTCATATTGAATTGCATATATGTTCGATGTGGTGGGAAAAATTATATACAATTCAGTGTAAAAGAAGGCAGCAATTAATTATTGAACCTCAGTTTTCAAATGACTTGGAGTTTCTCGCCCAAAGAAGAGAGAGAAGGAAAAAAAAAATAGAATATCAGGGGAACTCCAAATCTCAATGCATTTATTCTTCGCCCAATTGATATTCTTTCTTCTTTCTTAGACAGTGTAGTGTGCTGGAATATTATCAAGGTCCAGCCCCTTGAGTTTCGCCACTGACTCAACATGTCCCTTGAGTGTGTTAAGCTCCCTCAACCTACAATAGACAAATTATATTGTTTTATGTCATATTAGTAAAAATAAACTAAAAGGAATATGATATAATGCAATATTGTTTTATATCATATTAGTAAAAATAAACTAAAAGGAATATGATATAATGCAATACGATGCACACCTAGCAATCTCAGCACGTCTCTTTGCCTGTTCTGCTATCTCGGAGAGCTCTTCATAGGTACTATGTTGGTTGATGCCTGAGGCTTCAGGCATCTTAAGTCCGTGCAAGGTTCTCTGATTATGGGCCCATTCAGCCTCGCGCTCACCCTTTCCAAAATCTTTCTTTGCTGTGAAAGCCGTCTATAATTTCAATTACAGAAAGCCAAAACATGTTAAAATATAATACTTATGTAAGATTGTACTGAATATATATATGAAAAAATGAAGATTACCTTGTTATTGAGGAGGTTACCCCATGCCTTGCCGCTCAAGGCGTAACGGATGATAAATTTAAGGATGTCCAAAGGAAGATAAGTGATGATACTGTACAACCAGATGACTCCAGCCCATCCCCAGCCGCATCCATTGATCCGGGCGAAGGACCAAGATGCATATACCGCGATAAGAGTGGCCACCTAAACAATATGCACATCTAGATTAAGCAAGACGCAAAACACAAAAAGAACATATGATTTGATATTGTTAATTAGACTTGAGTAGATTAATCACCAATTGTGCAATTAGGAAGGCAATACAAAGCAAAAAACCGGGACGTTCGATCCATGACCAGCTCCTGGAACGAGTGACGAAGATGAGGGCCTGGCTGATAATACTCACTTGGAGGTATAGTGCAGCCATGATTTCCTCATCGTTATGCCTGATTGACCTTATACCAAACAAGTTCTGTATTCCACAAGAAAGACACATTTAGAATTAGTAAAACATAAGTAAAACACATTTAGAAAAAAAGTATAAGGGGGACAAAACGATTGTGAATATTATATATACCGGGAATGCGTCAGTTTCACGGATGAGGAAAAAGAACACAACTGTCATGATAGCCATGTAGGTGCCAAGCACAATGCCAGTTGCAAAGATTTCTTGTAGCTTCCATGAGTCGGGCATGGGAGAGGGCTTCACACGGTCCTTTGAGATGGTCATTATGGTACCGTCATTCAAGATGGCAATGATGAGTACCATGAAGGGGGAGAAGTCGAATTTCCAGATCAAAGCAACAAGGAGAAATCCAAGCACGATACGGATGGTGATTGAAACAGCATAGATGGTGTAGTTCTTCATGCGTTGGAAGATTGCACGACTAGTCAACACGGCACTAATAATGACACTAAGACCCGGCTCTGTCAACACAATGTCAGAGGCGCTTCGGGCCGCATCAGTTGCGTCAGCAACTGCAATACCAATGTCAGCCTTCTTTAGTGCCGGTGCATCATTTACACCATCACCAGTCATACCACAGATATGCTTCCTATCTTGAAGTTGTTTTACAATCTCATACTTGTGCTCTTCAAATTAATAAGGAAATTGTCAATTTAGATGATATTCAAACAAAATGGATTTTATCATATTGCAATGAAATTCTCATCTACCTGGAAAAACTCCGGCAAAACCATCAGCTTTTTCAATTAGCTCATCAACTGGCATTCCAGCAACATCCTTAGCGGTACCATGAGCGCCTTTCTCGCCCAAAAGAGCAGACGAATGGTACATATTGGATCCCATGCCTAGGCGACGACCAGTTTCTTTACCAATGGCCAGTTGATCTCCGGTTATCATCTTAACATTTACACCAAGATTGAGTGCCCTACGGATAGTCTCTGCACTATCGTGTCTCGGAGGGTCGAATAAAGGCAATAAGCCCAAGAATTCCCATGGCCCACCAGCACTTTCTTTGGTGGCCTCTGGCACCTGTTGCCTTGCCACAGCCAATGAACGAAGGCCACGCTCAGCATAGCTTCCAATTATGGCATGAACTCTCTTTTTTGTCTCTTCCCTAAGGTTGCAAAGATCGATTATTTGTTCGGGTGCACCTTTGCTAGCTCTGTGCCAGTCTCCGTTAGAGTCGATGTAGGTTATTGCAGTGCGTTTGTCAACTGGATTGAATGGTAGGAAGTGGATTTCTTGAATCCCGGTTCTTGCCTATAGATGTTGTAAAAGTAAGAGTATTGTTTATTCTGAGTTTGATATAAGATGTTGAATTAAAAAGTCAAGAACCACGTGAAAGTAGAAAGAGCAATTAATGATTTAGTACCTCTTTAGGGTCTGAAAGCATTCCCACCATGCAAGCATCAATAGCATCTTGGTTCTCAACCCTGGACGCTCTAGCTGCAGCCAGTACAACATCAGCTTTGCCTATACGGCTGGAAAATACCTGCATAAACCAAAGGAACATTAAGACTCACATTAGGTATCTAACCAAAAAAAAATATGCATTTAATCAACACTAACCTCAATCAAGTTTTGGTCGACAGTGAGTTTGTTCAAAGTGAGCGTTCCAGTCTTGTCACTGCAAAGTACATCCATGCCAGCCATCTCCTCAATGGCTGTCATCCTCTTTGTGATGGCCCCTTGCTCAGAAAGTCTGTGGGACCCAATGGCCATAGTCACAGAAAGCACGGTAGGCATGGCAATTGGAATTCCACCAATGAGCAAGACCAAGAGATTATCAATCCCTTGGCGGTACGAGCGGTGTTGGACTGGATACATGACAATGATTTCAACCACAAGACCAACCGCTATCGAGCAAATGCAGAAGTTTCCAATGGCGGTGAGAACCTTCTGGAAATGACCAACATTGTTGGTGCTATCGACAAGATGAGCAGCTTTGCCGAAGAAGGTGTGAACACCTGTTGCGATTACAACAGCCTCAATTTCTCCCTGCTTACATGTGGATCCTGAGAAAACTTGATCACCAGGGTTCTTTGTCACGGGGAGAGATTCACCGGTCAAGGCTGATTGGTCGATTTTGAGAGGATCGCCTTCTAAAAGACGGGCGTCTGCTGGAATGATGTCACCTAGCTTCACGCTGATGATGTCACCAGGTACCAAGATGGCTGCCTCCTCTTCAGACCATTTGCCATCACGCAAGACCTAAATGATAGGCAAGAGATCAAATCATATTTGTTTAGATATTGAATGGGTCATTAAATACTGCATTTGAAATTTTGATTTATTTTAACAGATTAATGCATTAATTACCTTGGTCTTGGGGGCGAGACCGGCCATGAGTGCAGCGGCCGCATTACCTGCATTGTTCTCCTCAATGAAACTGATTGTTGAGTTGATGATTAAGAGGACAACGATTCCGACAAAATCTTGCCAATCCGGAGCTTTACCCTGTATTCAAGTACATATAAAAAGGGTATATATTGTTATTTTGTCCCTCTTTTAACGAAACATGTAAGAAAATATTAGAAAATCAATTACCCCTCCATTGGCCAACACAATGGCCATGATCGCCGCAGCTTCCATGACCCATGAGAGCGGGTTCCACATAAACCCTAGAAACTTGAGGAACTTACTTTCCTGTTTGCAAAAATAAAATGATAAACATTAAGCATTTATCATCATAATTTTTCCACAATAAATTGAGATCAACGGTTCTTAACAAACCTTTTTCTCTTCTAATTTGTTTGGCCCGAAAACTGCGAGCCGGTGTTGACCCTCAGCTCCACTTAGACCTTCCTTGTTGCATTTCAAATGCTGGAAGACCTCCTCCACAGGTATCGTCTCCTAAACAATTTAAAAAAAGGATTAATACTTGGAGGAAAAAAATTGCAACTTTTTGGGCTCTAAATATTGTAATTGATTTAAACTTGCAGAATTTCCATCGATTTCTCCGATATATGATGAAAAAAGAACTCACGAGGTCGACAGTCTCATTCTTAATGTCGTCCATTGAAATTGCCGCCATGTTTGAATTATTATTTGTAGTAGGTCTTCACAGCATAGATCTTTAGAGTTCTATGCAATTGATGAATGATGATTCAATGAAATGGCTCTCCAGGTCCCCTGCTTATAACAAAGAAGTTTTACCTGTTATTTGCCAATAATAGGAATATAATTTCTTCTTCCCGAATTATATATTTGTACAATGATTTCTGAATGCGGTATCCTTTATGTCCATAAACAGAAATTCAACAGTGTACAGTTAAATAACCAGTTTAGGCTATATGGTCGCAGTCGCGCGTGCGAATTTTGTGGAATGGTATGGCATAATGACATACTATTTATGAAGTTTGTCAGTTATGCTTAATTTCTAGAGTAACTCGGATTTTTGAGCTGTCATGGCCTAATATATTTAATTATAAGGGACAACCTGCATATGTTCCCTTACAAAATCTTGACATATCGTACAGAGCCCCCCACCCTAAGAACTTGGAAAATGCAGTGAAAATTGAAATTTTCATATTTGATTCATAAGATGTCACGTGCGAGAACTGTAAGTTCTTATATTTTACTAATAACTGTAAGATTGGCGAAAAGCCAGTACAATTTTAGCTCAAAAATAAATTTTTTTAATTTTTTATATCAGTTTACCTTTGCATATAAATATATCACAATTATGGTTAATAAATCAGTCCCATTTTTTTTTTTTTTTGAGAAACTTAGAGAGGGCTTAAATATTCCACATCTAATTAATATATTTAATTTTGTAATGTTATTACAAAAATTCATTAAAAACTTTTCCTAACCGGAAAAGTAATTGTCTCTATCTATTACAATTAACCTCAATCCCTTATTTTTCACCTACTTTTGAGTCTTCTCAAAATGCC